>BMAV01026108.1:456954-485099 GCA_019973955.1 Trichonephila inaurata madagascariensis | reverse complement strand
TTTGGGAAGTTAATAGCGTAACATTTATTTGGCAGTTTTAAGGGATTTATTATAAACCGTACAAATTATCAAGATAAGTGTTACTTCTTGTATATAATTTTATGTATGACAATCCCAATGAGGTCACTGGTAATTATTAAAATTACTCTTAACTTAGCATTGTTAAATTAATTATAAAATACATTGTGTAGCACTGATACATTTATAAGTGTAATATATCAGTGTAAATGTGAATTTTTTTTATTATGTCATAATGTATTTTGTTTGTTTACTTTCAGTAAATTAATTTTTTTTAAATAATCTTCTGTTTTCGACTTTTCAATAGGCTAGCGCCCCCCTCCTCATCGAATTATTACGCCCTCCTAGGGGGCACGCCCCACAGTTTGTGAAACGGTCTCTTATAGAGATTTATACATTTTGAATTTTAAAATGGTTTATTTCTCAGTTACACATTAGGCATATTTTGTAACTTAACAAGAAATGCATTTTAGATAGATAATGAAAATTTTTCTAAGGAATCTCTCAGAATAAGAAAGGATTACGTTTATAATGAGTAAACGTTTATGAATATAAATTTGAAGTTCATGCCCTCTGCTTTTATTATTAACCACATTAGTTGTAGTATTATTAATACCAAGTGTTGGCGAATAAAACTCTTGGCCAACTTTTCCTAACAGGCATTCATAGAATCTTATAGGGGTTAACAAGAAAAAAAAATTATATTTCGGGGGTCCATAATAAAATGCAATTGATAAAACTATTCAATAGTAGTAATAATAATAAAACTATTGCGGTAGAAAAATTCCGAAATCTTAATTCTCTCTCTTATATTTTTTTAAACTCTTATTTTATAATATCCTCTTCAACATTGTAAGCTTGAATTAGGAGCAGGGGTGTAGCTACCGCCGTATCAATGATACGGGCTCCCCCAAGCTACAGGGCCCCCAACATGTGTAACTACAGTCCCACTAACAGGGCTCCCATATCTAAAAAAAGGGTGCCGAAGGAATTTTGATACAAGAACCCCCTCAGATATGCGAGTAATTAGGAGATAATTACGCATAAAGTATTGCATAAGTATTAAGTGAGTGGGGAGGTTCTACATATTTAATATTATGATTCAGAGTTCACGAGCGAAAAAAAAAGATGACCCTAGATCTAGACGAATTGCTGTAAAAAATTTTATTTCCAGACAACCCTGTATAAACCATTAACCGAGAACATGCTACACAAAAACAGAAATCATTCTCTTTCAATGTCAAGGTGGAAGATATCAATTTGAACGGAGGTTGACGAACCAACAACCCTTGTGTTGTTACGAAGTACACTCACACGCACGCACGCACCATTAATAAACAAAATCAATCTAATACGGTTCAAAAAGAATACTTTTAATTAAAACTTTTTGAAAAGTATTTATAAATAATCAATGCGGTATTCAAACTCTGAGAATGATACCAAATTTTAATCATGCAGATAAATTCTTAATTTTTTGTTCGCAGAGTATCATATAGTTGAAATCTATTTCTTCACATTAAATTTCAAGAATTCGATAAATAAGTATATTTTTAGCATAATCACTTTTTGAAATATAGCAACTTATTTTTTAGACGCAATTTTTTTTAACTTTAGAACAGAAGTATAGATATTGATGTTGTAATCTTTTTGTGAATGCATGATACAAAAGATATATATTAATAAATTTTCCCCATTACAAAACTAATATATATTCCGAAAATATTTTTTTTAAGTATGCCACTCTCTAATAATCATATAATAAGTTCTAAAAATATTTAGTGTACTTAATTTTTGCACGAAAATTCTATTGGCAGATAATTGTAAACTTATATTCACAAATCACACATTTTTACAATTATTTGAACACAGTAAATTACTTAATGAAAATAATATACATATCCGTGGGCGGAATGAATATAATATATATAATTGTTATTATTATTTTTATTATTACCTTTCTTTCCGAACAAAAATACATAAAATCCTAATACCTTGCTCATAACTTTTTTCTTGCTAAAAACACTGAAAAAGTTTTTCATTAACTTCGGAATTTTTAGATAACTTTTCTTGAAAATACCCATGGCCCAATACTTCTATCATTAAAGCACAACCCTTACATATAAGAATGTTGATACTTTTACGATGTCCATAAATTCTCATATTCGTTTACGCAGGTGTGCTCGAATCTTTTTCTATAATGTGACAGAGTATGTCGAAAAAATGTGTCCAATGAAATAGAAAATATTTGATTTCTTTAGGTCAATACAATTTTCTTTTAAGTATCTCCTTGGGAGATAATGTACACAAATTTCTGTGTTAATTTTCAAAAAGAAAATAATCGTGAAATGTCTGCTTTAAATGCATATATAAAAAAAATAAAACAAATTTCAATTTATAGCTAACTAGAAGTTACCCACCCGTAACACTGAGTATTTCATGATGTTGTATGAATACATCTACTGTTTTTAAGTATCGGTGTAAATATCTTACCATTGGGCTTTCATACGATTTGAAAAACATTCAAAAAGCCTTCACCTCATAATTTGTGCAAACGGATCTCTACTCAACAAAAGAAACGAACTTGCTAAATTTCTAGTCTTTAGGTCTAATAGTAAAAAAAAGAACATTTTAATCAAAAATTCCCTCGTAACCCTTCTCTTTGGGTGCCGATTTCCGCAAAACTCGGTTTTACGGGTCTCTACTCAACAAAAGAACTATGCTTACAAAATTTCAAGTCTGTAGGTCTAATGAATTGAAAACGGGATTTTAGTAAAATACCCTCTTAAGCTCTCGCAAAAACTGTTTGAGGTAGGTATTTGAAAACCTGTTCTTATCGGATTTCTACTCAACAAAAGATACATGCTTGTTGAATTTCAAGTCTGTAGGTTTAACAGTTCAAAAATAAGAATTTATTTATCGTACACTCCCTTAATCTCTTCCTCCCTTGTCAGTCAATTTCCGCAAAACCCTTTCTTAACGGGTCTCTCTCAACACAAAAGAAACATACTAACCCAATTCAATTTCATAGGTCTAATAGTTCATGGTGTTAGTTTGACATCCAGGGTAATAGCGCCAAGTTGTTGTTTATGTTCGCCAAGATGGGCGATAACATTACAATATGGTTACCTTGATATTTTTATTGTCTATCGATGTGGTTGCCATGGGGATAACGCATATTGGAAATAACTTTTATTGGTTTTTTCCAGCGGTAACCGTATTAATTTCAGACGATTTTAATTCCATTTCTTTAAAAATTTTACAATTTTCAGTGTAATTGTTCTATTGTTTCCGCCTTCTGTTTTATTTCGTGCTATTTTCGAATTTGGATATTTCTAATATGAGTGAAAACTAGAATATTTTTTTCTTAAAAAAATAAGTATTGCACTTTTAACTATCGATCTAAAATCGTTTACTTTTGGTTTATTTTACTTTTTAAAAATGCTTCTTTTTCTTACGTTTTTTGTTCGATGAAATTCGTTGAAGGAATTTGCAGTGCAACTTTTATATTGCAAGCTTTCAGAGTTTTGTAATTGATATTCATTATTGATGTTAACATATATTATGTAATTATTTTATTTCTAATGTAATATAAAAATGCAGTTATTACTATATGTAATAATCATACAATATTCGTTATTTATAATTGTTTCTTTTTATATTTATTTATAAATAATATTACATATTTTGTTTATTTATAATTAATTATTATTGTTATTTATTTCTAATTATTATGTTATTTATTTCTAATTATTACGCTGTTATTTATAATTATGTAATATGAGTATTCTTATGCATTATTTTTATTTTTTTACAATCAGATTATTATTTTTTTTATACTTACTATTAAATTTTATTTTTGATTATTATACATAATAATTATTGTTAAATCATACTTTTTGAATACTATATATAATTACGATAAAATTATATCATATTATTATATGCTTCTTATAATACTAGTACATGTTACTTTTTATTATATTATATTGATATTCATAATTTATTGATTGTTCTAGGCTATTCTCAATCTCTTCTTACATACTTCATTTGAAATACATTTCAATGTATTTCAATACAATTCTTTAAAATTCTTGTGTATCATTAAATTACCGCTAGGCCGCCCTATTGGATTCCATTCCTGCAACGAGAAGCGCTGCTTGGCGCCTTTACCCCGGATGTCAAACTAGTTCCTAGTTCATAAACGGGAATGTTTATCTATAACGCCTCCCAAAGCCTCTTGGGTAGTCGATTTCCATAAAACAGTACGTTCTTAGTGGAGTTCTGCTCAATAAAAGAAACATGCTTACTAAATTTCATATCTATAGGTCGAATAGTTTGTGAGATCTCGTGACGAGAGAGAGAGTGAATGCGTGCTGAGTCGTTTTTCTCTTATATACAGTATATAGAGTAATATAAGAAGTTTTAAAAAATTTTATTTAAAGTCGAATTTTCTGCCTATGTCATCTTTATTCTTATCACATATTTATAACTTTTATTTTTTAAAAAAAGATCGGAAATTGCTGTAAATAAATAACATACATTTATCTTTTATATCTTACACATTTTTTACTTAAGTTTAATGTAAGATAAATAATACTGTCTGACAGCGACATTTTTTTACAAACAGATCAAATTAATGATAGATAGATTCATATTTTTTCCCGACAGAAATATTATATAATAATGAAGCTATTAAGGTGAAAAATTTCTGCAGACCATCTTTTCGGCAGCAGAAAAAAGCAAGAAAGAGAATCCTTTGTGAAGCTGAAGTGTTCCTTTTATGATCTCATCTTTCGTTTCCAGCTGACAAAGCGTCTAGGAAATGGACATAACTATATCATTACTTTGCTCTTAACAATGACATGTGTTTTCTTTCTTTAAATCAACAAAAACTGAAACATATATCTGATTATTTTCTTTTTTACTTAAGCGGTTCTTTCATGTTTGGAATTATTTATAATCGGTTAATTTAATTTTTTAAACATTTCTAGCTGTTATTTGATCTAAGAGACTTGAAACTTTTATTCAGCTTGACGGAAGATTAACGTTTTATTTGAATTCATTCTTGGGCTTTTGCAGACTCTCTCGAATCAGTTTTGAATTGTAAATCAGAAGAAAAAAAGTAGCGAAAAAAAAAATTTCCAAAGGAACTTCTCAAGGGGAATCGGTCCTCATTTCACCATGTCACAGCGGTTACTAAGTATGAATTTCTCGCAGTTCTCTAAAAAATTATTCATATAATCTTTTGTCACGGCGGAAATTTTTTTTTGTAATATCATCTAAATGTTGTTTCCTTTAATGAAAAATGCAGTATATATTATAATAAAGTTCAATTAACTAATAAATTGAAAGAGTCCATCTCTTCTCAAATTTGAAGAGACCGAGTAAAAAGGAATACGATTTGCCTGATATTTCACACGTTACGAACTTAATTAAAAAAAAACAACGAGAAAGATCTTATATTAGACTAGCAGCAATTATTACAAATATCACTTTAGTGTGAAACATAACATACATATCACATTCAAAGAACAGAAGATGAACTAAGCTTACTCACAGGAAACCAGTGCTAAAAATCACTTCCATCATGAAAACATTCAACAGAACGATGCGCGCGCATCTCTATCATTTCTTACGATTCCTGCACCTTCTTAGTCGGATTTGTATTTCTTTCTTCATGTAACATAAACGGGAATTTAATATGTGATCCTGGCAATCTATTTCTTGTACTATATTTCCTTAATCCAAGATCTTTGTTGTTCGGTTCCAATTGATTGATTGATTGAATATTAACATCGCACTGTTCAGCTACACGAGGGCTTTTGGCGACAGACCACGTAATTTTGAACCATGGTCAAGTGACGTGGACGACAGTTGGCACCCCCTCTCCTAACTACCACACCACACCAATGGGAGGACGTTTCAGCTCTCGACAGATTTAACGTGCATCGCTGCCCTGCACGGCGAATCTTTAGTAGTACTGGGCTCGAACTCGTGACAAGGCAAGCCACGATCCGATACCTATACCACTCGGCTACCGCGGCCGCTGTTCGATTCCAAATAGACACATTACAAATTCTCCTTCCATCATTTTATTAACAAACCAAACCACGCGCGTAACGTATAGAACAACAAACATAAAATCAGACGATAACGTTACACACAACAATCTATTGAATAAAAATAAATGGGTACAAAAATTATCGTTGCCACAGCGTCAAATGAAATATTAACTACTTCTGCCAACCAACCGCTACAGTGGTTAGTGACGCTGTCTGTCGCGTCGTAGAGCCTGGGTTCGAATCCCGGAGAAGGCATGGATGTTTGTAGATGAATAGTGTTTCTGCGGCATGGGAGTACTCCAAATAGCCGTCTAGCCGCAAGTCCTCTCCTGAGGGTAGTGAAAGGCGAAGAGAGGTGGGAGGCCTCTGACAATCTCCAGGGTGTTCTCCCTCAAAATTGGGGTGGAACCGAGCCAAATCATACTGTCACCTGTATAGTGCTCAAAGCTACGGCTAGCCCTTTGCCGCGATGAATTTCGTATGCCTCTTTCTGACTCCGTCAGACAGGTGGCATTAGAAAGAACAAAAAATAATTACTTCTTTTATTTTTAATTGTTTGAATTTCCCCTTCGGATAGGGTAGATGCCCTAAAAATACCCTATCGTAGGGATTACCAAGAATATAAGGCACGAGTTGCCACTTCTGTCCCAGAGACCACGTAACTTAGTGGTTAAGGTCGCGGACTTGTCTCTAGCGTGTCATGAGTTCGAGCCTAGTGCCGCTGAAGACCCGCTGTGTAGAGGGGCTGATGCACGTTTAATCTGCCGGGGCTCAAACGTCCTCCCGTTGTGTGGTGGGGAAGTTAGGAGAGGGGAGTACCCGCTCTGGTATCGTCCTCGTCACTCGACCACGGTTCAAAATTACGAGGTTCGTCGCCCAAAGCCCTCGTGTAGCTAAATAAGGTGACGTTAATATTCACTCACTCACTCACGACTTCTGTCCGAAACCACATCCAACGCGCGAAAGTCAGAAGACGAAGTCGAAACCTGAACTGGTACCCCACTTTTCACATCTACAATCATAAAGTCTAAACTATTTTTAAAAATGTAACCATTAAGGATTTAGGAAAGGTATATAATTGTCGTATCTACTATTCATTCTTCGTGTCAATTGGTGTGTGGTCATCAATTACATTGTTGTCATTGAATTGTTTATATTCTATTTTCACACATTATTATTTTTTCTTGTTTTAGCAAAAATAAAGGCTAACGTTCTTGAAACACTACAGAAAAACGCTTTTCTTTTTTTATTTCTGTATTAACTCCAAACGTTGCCAAAAATTTAAAAAAAGAAGCCAACTGTAAAGTTAATCAAAACAAACACAGAGTATGAGATAGCTTTCCTTGAAAAGTCTCCCAGGAACACATCTAACATATTCATTGAGTTCTACCGGCTCTTTACCTGGGAAGCCACATCTTAGATTTCCGTCAATAATATTACAACCTAATTGTATTACAGTTTGTTTTTTTTACCGTAAATTTATAAAGCATGATAAACAATAAAGAGTACTAAATAGAATTTTATTCAAAAATAAAAATTTTATCTACAAAAGCCTTACTTCCGTGTAATCTTAAGCAAATAAAAACGACGTAAGATTTAAACACAAGCACAGTGACATTCTCTGACACAGTCGTTCATTCACGGAATTAACTTGAACATTTTTTATTGTATTTCTTCTCTCAGGAAAACTGATACGAGCGCGCGAAGCAAGGCGCGTGTGGTCTCTGTTGGAGGTAACACAATCAGGTGCTGATTCAGAGTTTTGGAATTTACGTCACAAAGAATCAACTTGAATCGTTGATCGATGAACTAGGTTTTGCGGTTTCTTTAATACTTTAGGCGTCTGTTTTTATCGGGATTTTGAAAAATTCCTTGCGTTCTTTACCTGTACATAATCACTATAAATTTTTTTTTTTGTTTTACTTGGAAATTAGTTATAAAAGGTAATTATTTTTAATTTTAAATAAGGATGTACCGATTTTTCTTAAATAAAATGCGTATAATTAGAGTTCCTGGTAGCATTTTGGTTTATATCCATATAATAAATATGTTTAACAAGAAAAATGAAAAAAAAAAATAAGTCAATTTCTACCTAGGTCAACAAAGAAAAACTGTATTTTAGTTACTTTTTATTAAATAATTAATATTAAATTATTATTAAATTTTTTGCTTAACAATTTTCAATTATTTAATATTTTTAATTATTTAATAAAATTTTTATTATTAAATAATTAATAAACAATTAATATAAATATGCATCTACATATGACAGAATCACACCATTAAATAACAAAACAGAAAGCGATTTTCCTTTCTATATAGGGTGTTGTGCACTACTTTTTGTTTGTTTACTGCTTATTTATTAATTAACTTTAATAATTCTAATAAAATAGTATAGTAAAAAAAGAAATCATGTTCTCAGAAACTAGGCCATCCCATGTGGGATTCGAACCCACGACCTGTGAATTAGAGGCTCAATGTGCTGTCCATCGCGCTACAGGGACACAACGAACGATTTTCCTTTCTATTTATGCTGTTGAACTATTATTTTTGTTTGTTATTATTTATTCATTTTTTAATTTAATTAACGAATTAATATTTGAAAAACTGTATTACCATTAAGTGTCATCCAGTACAAGTTTAAAAAAATGTATTTGAACTTGAATGGAAGAATAGAAAAAATGTTATAAACGATTGAACATGTGAACAAGATTTATACATATGAATGAGAGAGAGAGAGAGTGAGAAAAGAGTGAACTAATAGTAGGAATTGAAAAAATTGGTCGTTCCTTTCCTCTTCGCTGTGTATTCCAATACATTGCAAGATTGTGCATACTTTTCTCAGGTTATTGTTAATTGAATCCTAGTATTAAGCCCTCAATTGTATTGAAAAAGTATTCTTTTTGCTCTAGTCTCTTGATTTAAAAACAACATGACTTAAATTTCTGAAACATAAGTATGTTTATCATTTACGCCTCTGTAGTCCCCCTTTGGAATCGATATCTTTAAACACTATTTTGGCGGATCTCTATTCATTAAAGGAAACATGCTTGTCAAATTCCAAGTCTGTAATCCTAATTGTTCAAAAACAGGAATTTTTTTTATGGATAACGGTCCCGTAAGCTCTGTTGGAAGTGTTGTTGTTGATAATGCCACCCGTCTGACGGCGTCAGATCGAAGCCCACGAAATTCATAATTCATCGTGGCAAAGGGCTAGATGTATACCTGTCGTTAGCCATAGCTTTGAGCACCATTCAGGTGAAGGAGCGGTTTGGCTCGATTCCACCCCAATTTTGGGGAAGAGCACTCTGGGGGGTCAACCAGGGTGAGGGAGGAGGCCCCGCCTATCTTCCTCTTCCACCAGCCTCACGAGAGGACTTGCGGCTCGATGGCTATCGAGAGTACCTCCCTGCCATAAAGACACTATACATCCATGCCTTCTCCAAGATTTGAACCCAGACCCAACAGCACGGCAGTCAGCGTCACTAACCGTAATACTGGATGGGAGGCTCTTGGGAGTCTTACTCGATGTTAGCGGATCTATATTGGATAAAAGAAATATATTTGTCAAAATTAAAGTCTGCAAGAGTCTAACAGTTCAAAAACGTAAAGGGGAACAGCTCAGCTGGCACTCCTCTCTCCAAACTTCCACACTACGCCAACGAGAGGATTTTGAGCCTCGGGGTATTTAATGAACATCAACCTCTCTATGCTGTGGGTCTAGAAAGAACATGGCTCAAACTCGATAAAACAGAACCAGCCACCAGTTCCCGACAGTGACCACTTGGCTACCACGTCCACAGAACTGTAATCAAAGTGAATATTTCAGGTAAATTCCTTCGTATGATGTGAAAATGGGAATTGCGCGCCAAAACATTCTCATACATTACAGAAACAGCAATAGATGATGTAGAGATTTAATGCAAAATGCAACATCATGTATCAATGTGTTCTGCAAAATTCGCATTACTCTTTTAGGAATGTTGAATTTATATCTTTGAACACTATATACTGCTAAATTGATAGATTATTTGTTTACTATCTGGTATACCCGTTCTTCGCACGGGTAAATTGAAAAATTAAACAATACAGATTGAAGGATAAAGAAGTTTTTAATGAGTTAATTTTACGTGAATTGCAAATTAAACAAAACAAAAAAAAAAGCTTTTTGCATATCTCAGCTGAACATAAAAAAAAACATATTTGTTAAATTTTAAGTCTGTAGATCTAATAACTGATAAAAGGGATTTTTATTTATTTATTCCTCCCCGTAACTCTCTTGTCAGTCGATTTTTGAAAACACCTTCCTAAGCTGATCTCTGCTCAGCAAAAGTAACACATTGTTACAAATTTTGTGTAGTGAACGCTTAAAATAGTGTAAATAATTTATATATAAAAGTGTAATATGTTAATATTACTATCTGTTGTATTTATTTCATGTTATAATCTTGCCACCGTCTCTCCCTTCAAAATATAGTTTTATTATGAAATAAAAAAAATAGTGATTACACTGATCAAAGGAATAAACTAAAAGCGAGCGCCCACTGAGACATGGCGTAGACAAAACAAACACGGAAAATTTTGCAAGTTTTGCTTCACACAAAAAAAGAGATAGATGTATGCTGTAGCGCGCTTTTTTGCAGATGGCAGATTTTTTTCCAACTTTCTTAACAATTATCGTTATATTTTGGAAACTTCACGCAATATCTATATAAATTGTAGCCTATGTGTTATTCTGATGTATAAGCTATGTTATTGTAAAGTTTCATTAAAATTCATTCAATTGTTTTTCCGTGTAAGAGGAACAAACATCCATACAAACTTCCGCGTTTATAATATTAGTAAGGATTAACATATATTACCTTTTGAAGCAGCACGAAAACTATTGGCGATGGAACTCGTAATTTTGAACCACGCTCAAGTGACAGGACTAAATCTGATGTGGCATCTGTCTCCCAACGCCACATCGCATCCATTCATGATTTCGAACCTCGACACATTTAACGCGTATCATCCCCACTACACAGTAAGTCTTTAGTATCAGAACTCGAACCCATGGCTCAACAACAAAAAAAAAGGCTGACCATGACCAAGTTCACGACCAGGGCCACTTGGTTATCCCAGCCCCAGAACTTGCACTTTTTAAAACCATCCTAATTTTTTAACACACAGTGAAAATCGTTTAACACGAAACTGAGGGGGACTGAAATATTTTTTCGTGTTACAGGATATTTAAAAAAAAAATCATATGTTCAACAAAATTAATTTTATTATACATTTTATTTACATACACATGTATACATGCATTTATTTAATAAAAATCAATGAAACAAAAACATTCACAATGAAATTTAATGCAAAATTTTCAAGGTTTGGGGAAAACAAACCTTTTATTGAGTTTTTGAAAAAAATTATCTGATTTTTTGTTTTTTGCTTTGTCTTTTTTTAGCATCCAATTGCTAACAAATTGCTCGATATCGTTCATTTCGTTATTCATTTCACCATTAGAATGCGTGAGTCTAAATAATTAAGCATTCTTTTCATGATGTTCCTCATTTCAGATGACGTGGGAACAGAAGTTGCATTATTCATTTCATTTTTGTCGTCGAAATCTGCATCAGTGATATTATTTTAGCTTTGAACAAACTTAAAAATGTCTTTTTCTACTAGAAAATTGTGGTTGTATACACATCATCATCATCTACTGGAACGAATTCTTCCAATGAACACACACAGTCCAATAATACATAAACTTTCTCAAACATTTCATTGAGTGTCGGCTCACTTTCAATATCCTTCTTCACCAGAAGAGAGATATTTTCGTGTTAAGCGAATTCAGTTTCGTGTTAAGAGAAAAAATGCATGAAAATACATAGTAGTTTATCGGGGCCTTTGTACGATTTTGCGTTAACCGATATTTCGTCTTAAGCGTTTTCGCGTTAAACATAAATATATTTCGCTGTACTTATTAATAATCAATAACTTTTACTGATGACATTGAATGCCAGTTTCAATTTTCTCAGAACAATGGATTACATAACAAAGAGCAAATGGAGAAGAATTTTTAAAGAATTGTGTGTGAATGAGTGAGTAAAATAAAAAAATAAAAAAGGAATGGTAGAACTATATCGTTACAGATAAGAAAACAACGACAATCATAAAATAAATAAATGCCTCCAAAAGGAAATTAGAGCATAATTCTTTTTTTTTTTCATTTGTATAAAGAAAGATTTTCGCTACATGATGAAATCAAAACAATGAAATTGCAGCATAAATCTTAGTGCGACCTAGAACAAAGTATGATGCAAATTTACTTTTTGAAGCGTTACCCCGTTAAGTTTGTCGTACGTAAAATCCTTTAGATATGATTGTGAGATTTATTTATTTTATCTTTTTTTTTATTTACTACCTTTCCTTTTTTTCTTCCCTCCTCTTTTTTAGGATACGAAAGAGAAATATTGCTATTAGGTGATGCGATGAAACAATTAAATTACACTATAACTTTGTACAAGGATAACACAACGAAATTATCCATTTTTCAAGAGTTAATAAACAATGTCTTATTTTTAAATAGTAAATGTTTTCTTGCCAAATTTAGATAAAGAATCATATCAGTAAATAAAAAATAGCGACGGTGAAAGATTCAATTCAGATTTCAAGTATAGTAATGTGGTGCCGGCCGCTATTGCCAAGCCACAAGATGTCTGATGCGCATGTCTAATGCGCGCACAATGTTTTGAGAGCCTGCCAGTGTTTAGATCAGGGGTGTCCAACCCAAATGACCTTGCGGGCCACTTCCGAAAAACATTATAATCTCGCGGGTCACACATAAAATATATACATTTATATCAGATTTGTGGAAACAAAAAAATATTTATTGGAGGGAAAATTTAAAACAAAATGAATTATTATTCATTTTGTATTAATTCATTTTTTATTCATTATTTTTCATGCATATAGACATAGATAATATAATAATGTTTATATAATATAATAATGCAATGATCAAATAATGTTTGAAATATTACAGTTGCCTTTTTCTTGAAAATTACGGAGTTTCTTTTGAATTGATCTTTCGTTACTCATTGTTGAAATTTGATTGTGCTGTCATTCTCAAACGATTAAGTATACATTGCCTTTTATCTTAACCATCCTGAATATTTTTTAAGGTTTTAAAAACATCTCTGACTGCCTCTTACTTTTTGAGCACTCCAAACAGAAAAGGAGGAGGAGAAACGAAACTCGCACACACAGAGAATCATGTACCATCCATAGTAAAGGATATGCATACTACAATTCGAAATTTATTAAAAAAGTAATTTATTATAGTAAAATCAAACGTAACTGTTTGATAAAATATAAATCTATTTTAATCTAAAGGACGTTTCTATTATCAAAAAGGATTTATTTTAAAACAAGAACAGTTAACAGGCAAATACATTGTAGATTTATATATATATATATAAATTTTCCCTTTTAAATAAATTTCAAAATGAAAAAACTTTAAAAACCTGATATTTAAAATTTTTCTAAAAAGAGTCGGCGGGCCGCAACTTACGTACTGGCGGGCCGCGTGTTGGACACCCCTGGTTTAGATGCTCGAAGTTAGAGAACGCCATGATACGATGAAGACGATGATCCCTCGTCCCCAAGATCAAAACGACTCGGACGATGAGACGTGAAATGTATTCATTTAAATAACTTGTTTCTATTTTGATAACAGTAATGTATAATTAAACCAAGAAGTTAACTGAAGATTAATTACCTTTGTTACGGCGGCTATCACTGATATCTCTCCCATAGTAATATAAATCGATTTTTAAACTTCAGAATTTATGAGTTCTTTTTTTAAAAAAAAAAATTGTGTTTTGTTATAAAATATAGAAATGTAAGTAATGTCGCGTGCACATTTTAGTGGAAAATATTTTAATTTTTCTTATATTTTGTTCTATAAAAATAACATCAGCTGTACAAAAACATAAATTAACTTAAAGTAAAATTTTAATCTTTTTAAGAACTGTTTTAATTTTTCACATTTTTAAAAATAAATTTGAAATATAACTGATTTTTCTATTTGTAAAACATCTTTTATTATTGCCAACGGGAGTATATTTTCATTAAAATATCTTAATCCGAATCGTTTTACAAAAATGTTCCATGTAGTTATTTTTCTTAATTTTCAAAATGCATCCGTAACAGCTTAGATTAATTTTTTTTAAAAATATGATATTATATTATTCTAAATTCACATTTTTTTGCATTTGTATATCGTATAAAATGTTCATTTTAATTCAAAACCCTTAAAATATATTTCCTGCTACTCCAATATCAAAATATTTATCTATACCATGTGCAGCAAGAATGTTTAAATAAAATAGTTCAAAATTCGTTGGAAATCCTTAAAGCTTTCTTAGGAAATTTTCAAATTTCTCATAGCGTTTTAAAAGTAAATTTTACTAACATCATCAAATATAGCGTTGGTAATAAGTATTCCTATTTCGAACAACGTCAAAATTTAAAAAACTAGATCATGAAATTCAATTTTTTTAAAAAAAAAATTATTAAAAAGCCTTTTCTGTTTTTCCAGTCATAATTCTGAGGGGAAAGGAATTCTATTCTTAAAATGAATTCATGAACAATTTTTGAACAAAAACTATTATCATAGTTCGTACAATTGTAGCAGTATTCTTAAATTTTACCTTTTTTTAAAGTGATTCATTTAATCGAGTTCACACACACATAAGAAGCCTAACGAAATTCAGCCCTCTCGGAGACAAATTTTCTCTTCAAAACTGTTTCTATTCTTACACTCTGTTCCCTCTATCTCCCTTCCATCTTTTTATTTAAATCTTTTTAAGCAGAAGGTCGCTCTGCAAAATTAATGTTTCCTTCACCCCTCCCCCCTACAGAAAGATTTGGCTGTTCGCCAAATCTCTTATTCTAGCGTTGAGTTTAGAAGTCGCGTCGTATCTGCCTCGCCAACTATTGATCGAAATCGTTTGGTCAGCCACAATTCTGAACACATTCATGGAAAAAGAATGCGACCTTGGAATGCTTCTATATTCCTTGTTTAAGTTGAGAAAGTTCTAAATTAAAGGATGAAGAGTTTGTTCACCTACATTTTTTATCAATGTGTGTAAAGTTCATTTCTTATTTTTTTTTATTTATTCGCAGCGTCTTTATCTTGGATTAATCAAGAAAGGAAAGTAAGATTGTCCCTGAAGATAAATTGTTTACATAAAAGTGTTTTAAATAAAAATTCTTGGCTGTGAAAGAGTTCAGTGAACTTTTTGAGTTTCATGTTCGAAATGTGTGTTTGGAGAATTGTACAACGGAATTTTCCCAACTGTGTTGATTTTTTAAAAAAAATGTTAAAAATCTACAAAACAGTTTTATAGGTTTATAAAACATCAATTTAAATTTGTTCATTGCACAATGTGGAATAACTATAGTTATTTATAAATACATATTTGCTCTGTATAACATCAGATATATTATTGTTCTTTTTATTTAATCTTTTAAAATTTCTTTCAATGTAAAATTTAATATTCTGGAGAGAAATAAAAAATTTTAAATCATTCTTCTATAACCGAAACAGGATTACTGTTATTATTTTAGCATGTTTGGATTGTTCCATTATAAAGCTGATATAAATAAATTGCAGAGAAGAAACGATAAAATATAACATCTCTCAAATTTTTAAAATCCTAACTGAATCTCATTATTTTATTCCACTCGAGTTAAGTTGTACGATATACTTCAAAATAAATGGAATATTGAATTACGGCGCGAACAAATCTGAGCAGACGATAAATAAATTAAAAAAATATTCTATGGCTTGGTAAATAGCGCTATATAGGTGATCATTATAAGCAGCCAAATAAAACTTTTTCTTCTAAAAAAAAAGTTCGGTATTCTAAGATTTATAACAGACGATGCAACATCTTAAGTGAAATTTTTTAATATATATTTAATTATGATTAAAATTATTTTTTTTCTATATAGTTGTATATCGTATAAAAAGGAAATTATTGTTTTATATTAATTGTCAATAAAAAAAGAAAAAAGTGTTTGATATTTTGATTGGCTTAAATCGTAAAATTATCATATTTTTAACTTTATGAATTTTTGCCCCAATTTAAGTCATTAAACGCTAAATTTCATTCTTAATTTTATGAAAATTTTTAGTAAAACGGTAAATTACTTTTGAAACAAATTACTTCAAAAATGATCTTAAAATTCTAATGATGATATTTTTCAATAGAAAAAGCATTCATGAATAATTTATACATATATTCACAGATATATTAACAAGCATTCGAAATTGAAAAAGTTGCATACACATTCTATTAGTTCATTTAAAAATATTCAAAAATTCAATATTAAAAGTTAAGTTGGAAACAGAATATACATACTATATACTCTTCAATTTCAATTAAAACTCTGACTTCTAATAAATATAAACATTCAGCACACCACATACGTATAAACATTGTAACAATCCATCGATAAAAAAATACGCAAAAATTGATTATCAAGAACATCTTCAAAAACATACTAAACACATTCAATAGGTATGTAGCATCATATAATACATGCTTCAAATATACATATAAAATATATAGAAATAAATTTTATTAAATTCATTGACTTGATTTCATTCAAACGTTTAACACATTTATAGCTTCAATTTACTTTGAAATAAATAATTGTTTAGAATAAATCCGAATATTAATAAAAAAAAATTGTTGAATTACTATTTTATACCCACACAAACACACACACACAACAGCAATATTCAAAATCACTCAAAAAGTATAAAAAATTAAGCCAAAAATATTCTAATAATACGCGTAGAACAACTGGTTTAATTTTTCTGCAGCAAAAAAATATCATAAAAAGATAGTCTAAAATTCGAACAATACGTGTAAAACACCTGGTTGTTTAATTTTTCTACAGTAAAAAAAAACCCCGAAACATGTAAGGAAAAAATCGCCACAACAAATTCATTCGAAAAAATCAAAATTCAAATCTTACCTTTTTTCTTTGAAAACCATGATGAAATTTAGATACAGGAAAGATTATTATATAACCGAGTTAAAATTATTTTCAACAAGTTGGCAACAAATAACAGGTATATCAGAAAATCTTAATTCGAAGCCGCGAGAAAGATTACAAACGATTAGTTATAAATCCATCGAGAAAATAAAAGCGCACGCAAGATCTAGATAGGTTAGCTGCACAAATATTCCTTTCTGCGTGTTCCTTTTCTTCTATTTTGCAAGTAAAATTTCTTGGAATAATTATTTGATTATATGCGTTGCCATGGTGACGGATTAGCTCATCATCGAGGAAAGGAATTTATGACGTATTTGTATGCAATATTATGAATGTTCTTTCACATTCAGTTGAGTGACATAAGTGAAATTATTTTTTTTTATATTCTTAGTATATTTTAAGGAAATTCAATTATTTAAATAGAATAATTACAAACGCAATTTTTACAATTTTAACCAACTGACATTTGAGTTGATTGATTATGTTATTACGTCACACCCACACGCAAAAAAAATATAAGGGCTATTGACGTCGGACGTCGACCTATTTTTAAATAATTTATTTATTATTTATTTGAATACGTTATTAATTGTTCGTCTTTATATTTTAAACAGGTTTATAAACATAAACATGTTAAATTATTTTTTTATTATACACATTTATATATATAAACGATTAATAAAAACTATCTAATTATCGAATAATTAATTATACGAAGAATTAAAGAAGGTTATACTATTTTTTTAAATACCACAAAAAGTAATTAAAATTTTAAATGAGATGTTATAAAATAAAGCTACACAAATCCTAAGTTCGGCACAAAAATATAACCACTGATTCAAAAATTAAAAGTTTCATGGTTTCGAGTTTTTGAAATTTAATTTATTAGAGCACCAAATTTGTGAGCTAAAAATTTGTGTGTGTGTGTGTGTGAAAAATGTATATCATATTCATTAATGACAGTTTCTCCAGTTTCTAACATTTACACTAATTCAATTAAGAAAAAGACTTTTTAATAAATAATTTAAAGAAAACTTTATATAAATAATGAATGAAATAATTATAAATCATTATTTATCATTTATACGAACTTATCTGTGTGCTTACAACAGCATTTACAATATTATAAAACGCAATATAAATGAATTTTTGAAAACTAAAATATAATTTTTTTCTTGGTAAAATTCAACAAATCTGACACAAAAATGTATGTTTACATTAAATTTACGTTTATTAAATTTATGTTACAAATTACAGCCCACAAATGTATGTTTACCAAATTAATTTAACACCGAGTATATGCAATGAATTTATTAACCGACTTCATGTAAAATATTATGCAAATCAGTCAGACTAAAATATAAGAAAAGTTTGAAAATACGGAAACACATCAGACTGATTATCGACACCGGTACCTGACTGATAGACTGTATATCGGGGTACAGTATTTCAACACAATTTCATTCAAACAATAATAAAAAGTTTACATAAAAAATAAAAATCAATACTATACGTATGATTATTATCCATAACGTGAAAGATACACTTATATTATTTTGTATGCATCAGTTCCGGGTACATTTGGACCTCTCTATTTTTCAATTCCTACTATTAGTTCACACTCTCCCTATATATATATCTTGTTCAAATTTTCAATCGTTAATAAAATACTTCTTATTCATCCACTCAAGTTCAAATACATTTTATTTAAACTTGTAGGGGATGACACTTGATGTTAATACAGTTTTTTAAAATATTAATTCATTAATTAAGTTCAATTAATGAATAAATAGCAACAAAAATAATAGTCCAATTCCATACATAAATAAAAAGGATAATCGCTCATTGTGTCCCTGTGGTGCAATGGATAGCGCGTTGGACTTCTAATCCAAAAGTCGTGGTTTGATTCCCAACTGGGATGGCCTAATTTCTAAGAATGTGATTCCTTTTTTTCAATTCCTACTATTAGCTCGCCCTGTCTTTATATTTATTTATTTATATATTTGTATATTTATTTATTTATCTTGGTGGAATTTTCAATCGTTCATAAAATTCATTTTAAAGCGCTGAATTGAGCTGAAATTTTATATACAGGATCATTTTGGATGACAATACAATAATTTAATTATAATTAATAAAAATTAATTGATTAAAACTAATTATTTAAAGAATTACAAATACAGCGACTTAGCGACCCTTTTGGCGACTTGTGTCAAAACTTGAAAAGGTTTTTTTCTCACGTGTTAAAGCATTCATTTGGACTGAAATTAAAAGGACAATACGATACTTGAATGATAATTTAAAAAAACTAATGACCACTTAGTGTTGTGATTCTGTCCTATGTATATACATATTTATATTAATTGTAACTATTTAATAAAAAGTAGCTAAAATAAAATTTTTCGTTGTTGATCTAAGTGGGAATTGACTTAAAAACTATTTTTTTTATATTACTTGTTTACTATGCTATTTTATTAGAAGAATAAAATTTAATTACTGAATAAATAGTAACAAACAAAAATAATAGTCTAATACCCTATATAGAAAGGAAAATCGCTTTCTGTTTCGTCACTTAATATTGTGATTCTGTCACATGTATATACATATTTATATTAATTGTAACTATTTAATAAAAAGTAACTAAAATAAAAATTTTCTTTGTTGACCTAAGTATAGGAATTGACTTTAAATTTTTATACATATATATTACTTGTTTACATGTGGATGGTTGTAAATCGCATATATTGAAAAGCACATGTGCATATATATATCTTCTCATAATCACACATTAATATTGACATTCATATAAAACACAACATAGCTGATTTAAGAAACACCCGATCATCCCAAGCGAAATGTCAAGGAATTGACAGTAACACAATACACACACAAAACATCTGTTCTTACCTTTCCTCTTCCAGCTTTTCGTGCCAAAACCACACTCCTCACAAAATCCGTCACCAGCTCGGAACTAGGCATGTCCGGGCCGAGCCTGTCCACACCAGGAGAAAAGACATAGAAAACCCCAGCTATGATGTGTGATTCCTAATATTTTACAAAAAAAGTCAAATATTCGAACGAATGGAAAACTTTTTCCAACCCCGAGTCAAGTCAGATGGTAAGAGTCAGTTCTGAAAATACGCGTTCCCTCTGAGCATTGCCAGGAGTCGAGAAGAGTTATTTCTAGACTGGTGGAAGGATCTTTTGGGTTGTGCTCGCGCTTCACCCTCTCCCCGTGTGTCGTCAGTGATGGTGTTGGAACAGCTGGCAAAGGGTGGTTTCGGAATGCATACATACAAACGAGGGTTAGTAACGAATCCTCTGCCCTACGCAAGTGGCAGCGTGGTGTTTGTGGTGAGGACGCGCGTGCTTTTAGATTAGCATCTTACGTCTGTTCTTTTTTTCTGGGTAGGTAAGATGGAATGTTTGGAAGAGATATCAGAGGGTTCTATATCAGTTTGCCGTTCGCGCAGTTTTATCCGCGTTCGCTTGTGGAAGCGTTTCCTAGGTGATAGTGAGACCGTTACCTGTTGATTTACGGGTTTTGTTAGGAGGAATGAAAGCTTTATTTGATGTATAATTTTGTATCTTTTTGATGGTGATAAAGCGAAAGGGTTGGCTTAAATGATTCAAGGACAATTTTGGATGTTAGTGTAAATTTATATTTGGAACAGTTGTTTTGAGAATTTAAAAATTAATCAACCTATAACAGGGGTAGCTACTGCAGTGGATCGATAAATGAGTACCAAGCTTGCTTGGGGACTTAAACACTGGGGGTTTCGCTTCAGACTGACCACCTGATCGGAACATCTGTTCATGCATCTCAGCACCCAATGGTCACGTATACTGGGATGGGCACAGTAGGCCCTGGCCCTCATGGGCTGTTGGGCCACTGAGTTTGAGTTTATAACAGGGGTAGGCAAATAGCGGCCTATGGGCCCCATGCAGCCAGCAGAGTCAGAAAACAAAATAGATAGAAAATATTCTCTATATTCGGGTCAACATATATTTGTGTGCAAAGTTTTTCTTGCAGGAAGGTCAACAGCAATAAATATAGATGCAAGTTAACTAACATTAACTTGCAGACTGTAATGAGAAATTCAACAAGCAATATCACTTCTGATTTAAAAAAAAAATGTAGAAAAGTGTGTGTGTGTGTATGGCATATATTTATCTCATTAAGCTGACCTTAAAATTAATTGGGCTTTTATCTGCAGATATGGATTTACTTCTATAAAAACATTTAATAAACGCTGCCATTATTTCATTTAACTTACATTTTTTTTTGTTCTTATGGTGTCTTTTCTGAGATTCAAAGGAAACTAATGAATCCAATCATTTTCAAAAGGTGAGGTCCTCTGGTATCATCCACTACCACAGTGTGGCTCTCGAACCAAAACAATTGTACACTCTTTCCCCATAGCAGGGGTGGCGAACCTTTACGGATCAACCAGCCATTTTTTTTAAAGAAGTATTTAATGAGGTGTAGACGTGCATTTAAATAATTTTGACTTGTGATTATTGGGAAAATAATAAAACTAAATACTAACCTCACAAAATTCTTTATTTGCTACGAAAAAATACGTTTTGCACTGTATAATAGTAAATGTTTCAGTTATACGTGTAATTCAAAATCAAGCAACATGAATGTGACTTCTGTTGTTGTAGATTGGATGACAAATAACTTATAGTAGGATTGTAAGATGTTACTTTTAGTAGAATGCATGCTGAATTGGAATCATCTGCCAAATGATTTCTAAGCAATTAATTACTTTTGCCGTGGCTCATTTTTTTTGACAGAGGATTTGTGATTTGTTTCAAAATGCCGTTTGACGCATACGATGTTCTGCTTACCACTGTTCCAGATCATACAACACACCGCTTTGTCACCTTTACTAATAAAGTGATATATCGAGATTCACCGTTTGAAATTCTCTGTTACACTAACTATCTTGGACTTTTTGTTCTTTTTCTGAACTAGTCATGTTAAATAACAGTTAAAGATCGTTAATATAACACAAATAAACTTTGAAATACAGTTGTGTCAACGAAATTAACTATGCAATGCGTAGACAAATTTTCCATCATAAGCAACTGTAGTTCACGACGTAAGGAAGGCAAGACAATAACAAACGAGTGTGCTCCCCCAGCGACCTTTCACTCTCGTTTGTTCGTAATATTTCATAGTGAATTTTGTTATTTTAAAATAAAACACAAACCATTTTGATATCTTGTGTGGATCGCACGCGTGCCACTGGTTCGCCGCCCTTGCCCTATAGCATCTACTTGAAAATGTTTATCACCTAAAATATACGAGCTCCTTGTAATGACCTTGGATTAACTTTTTTTCTTATGTGTTATTAGCTCACTTGGATAACGTTGCTTTTATCAGTAATGCATTTACAAAACATTGACTTTTTTGAAAATTTTTTAAAAATATTTTAATCATTGTACCAGTTATTTCTAAAAGAACCAGAGGTAGTTGTTTTGACTGCCCAGTGTATGCAGTTTAATTATTTCCACAATATCGTCGCATATAAAGAAATGACAAGAGAATATTTTTAATTGAAGTTCATTGAAATTAATTTAACCACATAAAAAAAGGGAGGAATTGACGTGATCGACCCTGCGATTTAAGAACCCTTGCTCCATTTCCTCGATAAACGAGCTTATTTTATTGTAGAGAGAAAAATTTACTGTTGTGCCAGCTGGGAGGTTGAATTCAATTGCAATGTCTTAACTGTGAAATTTAATGGACCAAACTGAAGCGTAATTCCGGGCTTACTGAAAATATGTTACCACCAACAAAAAATTCGTATGTCACATGATATGGATGAAGCCATACCACCTCTCAAATATGTAAATAGATATGTAAATGCACATACAGTTAAACAATGTAATCATTTAATGTTTTATTATACAAAAGAAGAAAGGGCATCCAAAAAAAGTTTCATTGCAGCTGTATGTTATGGGTGTACCTGTATATTAGGAGAATAGATATGCGCAGAGTAGCCAAGACATCCCTATACAAAAATAGGACCCCCCTGCAACGTTTTTAAGTAGACAATATAGAACATATGTTGTCAAGTGTTCACACAAACAACCCGTAACAAATAAATGTGCATGATTCACAATCTCACAAATCTAGGTACAAACCGATTGCCTTCTTTCTATTAAATGCCGGCTGGGTGGCGTAGTTGGTTTGTTGCTGGCCTTCTGCGCCTAAGGTTGCGGGTTCGACCCCGGTCCAAGTCGGTGGATTTTCATGATCCAGAAAATGATATGTGATGAGTGTGAGTCGTATGATTATGTGACATGTAAAAAATCCCTTGAGTGTCCGTTTGACTTGGGTTCTCTCGGTAAAATTAAATTCCTAAGTACAATTTCGCATCATCAAAGCTCAGGTACCTCCCTCTGGGGAGTAAACTGGGCATCAAATTAATTGCGGCAATTGGTATCGCTTATATGGTGCCGCACTAAAAAGTGACACCTGCTCCTGGGGAATGTACTAGGTCTGCAAAGGTAAAAATACCAATCCGCAGCCCCATTAGAAAAAAAATTAAATGAGTAAAGGTATCTGATTTTAAGCCTAAGCCCAGACACAAAGAAGACATAATAGTGCAATTTTGCCGCAGTTGCCAATTGTGGGATATAGTTTCAAAAATCCAGATTTTTTGGAGAATATGTCCGGGAGTAACATCTGATGATTAAAATTATTCGTATCATGATCTTATTCAAGCTGAGTCGAGAACAAGATAGATCCAATTGGCCCTTACCGTAATCCTTTAACGGGCACACAGCTAAAATACATTTTTCTGTGATAAAGTACTTGATAAATGTAATGTTCTCATCCTGTATAAATATTATTTAGTCACAAAAAAATATCTGTTCAATGTTTTTCTCCTGGGTGGTGGCTAGACGTTATAGCCACTGCGCATTTAGGACATTTAACTTACTTTTCAGGACAGAAATAATGAATCATATGACAATAAACTTTTTTTGAAAAATTAACACATTTATGCTAATAACTATTTCAATAACAATTAAATACAAAGTACAAGAGTAATAAAATAATAATAGAATAAATATACAGCATAGAATACTTACTTGGAATATACATAGAATATACATTGAAATTGGTGTATATCCACATTTTGTATTTTATTTGATTTTATTATAAAAAGTTAGAAATAAAGTAATATTTTTGAGAATTTAAATTAGTTATTTCACAAATTTGATAAGTTGTTTACTGTGGAATTTTATAATATGCAAACGTTTTCTCCGAGCAGAAAAGCTGTAATGAAAGAATGTTGAACACGAGAATCTTGTACCACATATTGTAAACAAAGTTTGTTTATATTTCCGACCCCCAACATTCTCACATGATTCTAAGTGCTCTCTCTCGAGTGGAGAAAAAGCGAAAATTTATAGGTCATTTTTTTATGTTCTATGTGGGCAGTGGATAGAGCCTCTATGCACATATAAAAACTTTCCAAAAACCTAAATAAAATTTTTTTTTACTTACACATTTACTTAATTCATTTAGATGAGAGAAAAGTATACTTAAGACTTGTCGAAGTTTTTTTTCACAGATCAGAAATTTTATTTATAGCAATCGAAACACAATTTGTAGATTTACACCGAGAAAAAATGTTTCTAACTACCCATCAGAGGACATGAAATACAAAAAAAGGTATCGTGCTATCATCTGTATTGGTTTTCATGCGTTTTAGCTTCAATTAACGCATGTGGATAGACTAAATATCCACCATCCGCTTGGAGAAAATTTTTTTGTTATGTGGCTAGACCTATTAGCCACTGCCCGCGAAAAGGATTAAAACGACCCTGGACATGCGGTCTCTTGAACCTTCAAGGGTGACTTTTTGAATGAAGTTTTTGATTAAGTCAGTGCTTCTCAAACTTTCAATACTTGCGACCTAATATTCAATCATAATTTTCATCGCCCCCCTCCCTTCATACAATAACAATGTATTGAATTCAATAATACTATGCTTTGACGCTCAAGCTACAATAAGACTTTTAATTTCTTAAGTGTCATTGGCGCATATAAACGTCTTGCTCATCCAGGACGTTAATTGCCATGGACGTATATATACGTCTTTCCGAAATATGGTTTTCTCTGTGCACTGCTATCTATAAAAGTATTCCGAAGGCTTTGGAATGCAACAAAAGGACACATTGACATTGATTGCGAAGGATTTACTTATTTCAGAGAAGGTTTTACCTATTTATTCCTTTTCGGGGGCGGGGCGGGGGGGGGGCGGGCGGGAAAACGATAGCGTTAGGGAGCGAATTGCGTTCAATTTAATCAGCAATTAAGGGATTAATTATAAACAGTACAACTTATTAAGATAAGTGTTAATATTTTTATTCAAATTTATATATGACAAGCCCATGGGGTCACTGGTAATTATTAAACTTGTTTTTAACTTAGTATTGTTAAATTAATTATAAAATACATCGTGCAGTACTGATACATTTATAAGTGTATTATATCAGTGTAAATGTGTATTTCATTTTTTATTATGTCAGAATGTTTTTGTTTGTTTTCTTCAGTAAATTAATAATTTTTAATAAAAATAATCTTTTGTTTTCGACTTTTCAAAAGGCTCACGCCCCCTCTTAGAGTTATCACGCCCCCTAGGGGGGGGCGCACCCTATAGTCTGAGAAACGCTGGATTAAGTATATAATTAATTGTTTGAATTGAATCGAAATTTATAATACTGATCAAAAACAAGCAAATAAAATTTAAACCTTTATAAAATCAAAAACAACTATCATAATTCTAGTGGCCGTTGTAGCCTAGCGTTCATGGTTATAAGCTTAGGGGTGGCGTGTCATGAATTCGATTCCTATTGCCTCTGAAGACCCGCCGTGTAAAGGGATTGATGTACGCTAAATTTGTCGCTGCTCAAAGTCCTCCCGCAGGCGAGGTGTGATTGCGTGGAAATAGGGTGCTGCTTAAATTTCCCCTACGTCTCTTGTCTGTGGTTCTGTGAAGTTACCCTCCTCGGGTGCCCTTCTTCTTGATTATCAGCGAGAGCTAGAGGTGTAGGAATAAATGAAGAACTAGGAGCTGTCATGATCTTAATTTGACTTTATTAAGATCTTAAACCTTAAACATCTAACAGATTAGACAATAATAATATATGTGAGTGAATCTACGATGACAAAACACACAATATATATAATACCGAAATAACTTAACAACGGATCACTATCAATAACTAACTCGCCTAAACTCAATTCCAATACTATCACAGATCCTAATATTAAATAGTCGATCCTACCTTAATTTCGATCTACGATCCAATCTTACTGGAAGTTGCGTATTTACTGGAGTGCAATGGTATGCACCTTGATCTAATGGCTCTATGTCAGGAATAACTTCTGTGTTGGCTGTCACTTCACAATTGAATCGCGTACTATCATAACATTCCCCAAATTGCCACCCCGCTTACTCTAACTTCTGATATTTAAAAGCTTCCTAATTTGCATCTTTCCTTCACGCTTCACTTCTTGGGTTTGGTTGGAAAAGAGTTGCCATTAATTCTGGCCCCAAAGAACCCAAAGGACATGTTAATGAAAAGACGCGTGAGCCCGTCACAGTTCAAAATTACGAAATCCGTCACCAATAGCCCTTGAGGTGCTTTAATGTGCTACTCTAATAAACACTCAATCACTACCATGATTCTAGCTACATGAGATAAAATCTATTAATACTCAATCCCTCAATGTTTTTCCTTCCTTGCAGTGTTTATTGATTTTGTCAAATTCCTGTAATATATATACCTTAAAGCTATTTACAATTAAAAGATTTAGACATGAATCTGTGCCTATTATAAGCATAATTAATAAAAAAGGATTTCAGATAAATTAAATAATATCTAAAGATTATCA
Organism: Trichonephila inaurata madagascariensis; assembly: GCA_019973955.1. Classification (NCBI taxonomy): domain Eukaryota; kingdom Metazoa; phylum Arthropoda; class Arachnida; order Araneae; family Nephilidae; genus Trichonephila; species Trichonephila inaurata. Next base: position 458,039 of record BMAV01026108.1, on the reverse strand, counting down.
CATGTGTCTAGTAAAATGTTGACATTAAATTAAACTGATAAATACGCATTTTTGAAAATCTTCTATTCTCATGCCACACAGATGCAAGTATTCCTTAGGAATTTATGATAATTTCATAATTAATAAAATATTTAACGGTATTCAATCTTCCCGTAACACCTGGGCGTGACTACGAAAACCATGACTCGAAGATTGAAAGGTTTTGGACTGAGTCCAAATCGAAGCACAGTAAACAACTCAAACCCCTGGAATGAAATACGGTACAGTATTATCTTCCCTGTACGTTTAAAGGCCAATGGAACTATGAAAAACAGAATATGAAGCGGATTTTAATAATCATTTAGATTACTTTCGTTGTAATAAACTGTCAACTTGATTGATGAGTTACAGCGCACGTATTTCGTGTTTCTACATCTTTGTGTAATATTAATGAAAAAACTAACAGCCTTATTTTTAATCTTTGAGAAAAAGAGATCTGTCATTTTCACTCTTTGTCACGCATATGTAAGTTTACTTTACAGGCCACGGACGCTTAATTTAAGGTCTGAGTATTCAGATTTTTTCGCAATGACATGCACACACAATTTTTCTCGTCTTAGAAAAGTTTGAAATATGCTGGAATTTTGAATCAATCTATATAAAGCATTTAAGATCATTGAAGCATAGTTAAATAAATAACTTGAGTAGTTTCTTATGAATAATTTTATATGTTGCGAGTCTGAGTGAGTGAGTGAGTGCTTATTAACGTCGCATTGTAAAGTAACAGGAGGGCTATTGGGGACGGACCTCGTAGTTTTGACCCTTGGTCAAGTGGTGACCTGACACATACACCTGAACTAGCACCCCTTCTCCGAATTATCACATCACATCAACGTAAGAACTTTCAGCCTCAAAAACACTTGTCGCGTAACGCACGCTATACTTCCAAAGTTGGAATGTAGATGCCACCACGTTATGGATAGATTTGCAACAGTAGAGTGAACTTGCAACACGCACTTTTTTCCCGTCAGAGAGGGCTTAGATCCCACCTCGCTGTCCAATCCTGGATTATATTTAAGCTGTTATTGTTGTTGTTTCTCATCCCC
>BMAV01026108.1:441825-456854 GCA_019973955.1 Trichonephila inaurata madagascariensis | reverse complement strand
GACGTCACACTTTGAAACTATACGAGGCTGTCCCACCCTACTCTCCATATTTTCCCACTAGCATGAGGACTTTGAGCCTCATAGGGATTTAACGCGTGCCTCAACTGCTCTACACGGTGGTTTTTTAGTGGTAGCCGGACTTGAACCCTCGACTTGAAAGAAGCAACGTCAACCCCGATCATGAGCTTGACTATTTAACTATTGCAACCTCATTTCAGTTTCATATATTGAGCTAAATCTCCATTCGATTTTGTTGTTGTTATTGTTTCTCATCCTCGAGATCACACACACACACAGCAGAGCTACATCAGGTCCATGAGTCCATTCACCTGAAGAAGTCCAAAACCAATAGTGGATCTTGAACCAAGTCCTGCTTGGTAAGCATCCAAACAAGATAAAATGTGGCCAGGGGAGGCCTGAGCAGAAGGACACTTAGAGCAAATTTCGAAATGTTTAATGATATCGACAAAAGTCAATGACATCAGATGACCACTAAGGAAACGAGTAAGCGCAGTTTGATCTCGTCTACTGCTGCTCCGAACCAAGGAGCCGCCAGGGCATTTGCTCTGATACCATGGGTGCACCAGTGGGATCATCCGAATGGCCTTGTTCTTTGCTTTATACTTTGAAAATAGTTCCAAATAAGTAAGAGGAACGGCAGGTGTTGTAGTTTCGCCAGCACCAACCCTGGCTAAGCTGTCCGCAACTTCGTCCCCAGCAATGTTGACATGGGACGGGATCCACTGGAAGTGGTTCTGATGAGAAAGGGAAAGTCGTTTTAGTATCTTGAGGATGCCTGTACTTGGGCGATCCCTCACGTTATGCCAATTGGTCAAGTGCTGGATGGCACTTCTATTATCCGAAAAAATCCGGATATCGTGTAGCTGTGGAAGCGACTCAATGGAGTTCAGTCCCTCAAGATATATTTAAGCTAATTTGCTTTAATTTGTTCTTAAAATATTTACCTTTATTTTGTCTTGTAATGTCTAAGTATTCGTTCTTTGTAGCTGTGATATTTTTTAAGTTATTGAAAGTAATATTTTACTCCGAGAGATTTTGTTCATTACCTTTAGTCTTAACTCAGTAGTGGCATAATGAACGGTTACAAACGAATACTACCCCCTCTATACGGAGGGTATTTGGAGGCACTAAGGCTCGACCTGATGACACTCTGGCCACGTGTTGATGACCATAAACATCTGGGAGATAGGAGAAAGGCCTAGATATCTGATAAACAGAATAATTAAACAATTTAACCGAGAAAAGAAAGACATGTGAACTGCAATTAGACAATTCACGAAGTTGGGTATTAATCCGAATCTAAATCATCGTACTTCAAGATAAATCCATGTAACTGTACAATGGGGATGGTGGCTCTACAAAAAATATGAATACTGACTTCAAATGCTTTAATGAAAATGTTGTATTTATCATAATCCAAATCTCTCATGTTTGTATCATAATTCAAATCATGTAATTTTAAAGTGAGTGGTACTTATAAGTACCATCGGTAGATAAAGGGTTAAACAACAGCATTTAAGGAAATATACTTTATTTTGCCGAGTTTTATGCTTCTATTTAAATTTTAGCGGTGGAAAGAATACTTCCCAAGAAACCATTTACCGTCATAAAGAAAATGTGATGGTGATTATTTGCCATTAAATGATGAGAAGCATATTGCAATGCACAAGGGGGCATGAAACTTTGAACACATGTAGCGGGTACTCTTTTCTTGTCCCATTCTGCTACGTTTCCTACACCGTATGTAGTTGGAAACCATCTTTGGCATATGATTTCCCACACTGGCTAAGCGCACATAATCTGTAAATACACATTTCTTTCATTGGAAGCTAGCAGGATGCCCTTTCCTCCGTCTATTACAGATGACGAGCTAATACTATACAGAATGTTATATGATCTGTTTCTTTTGTTCACTTTCCACAGTATGAAACTATTTATGATGGCAAAGTCTATAAGAAAATAAAAGATACGATGCCACCATTTTCAGATCTTCTTTCTATTTGGTATTTTTCTCTTCTTTGATCGAAGCTATCAATCCTTTCCATAACATCATTATATACAGCGACAACTTTTGGACAAAGTACTTCTTCTTTAGTACCATCATTTTGTCCATTTTACAGATGTCATAATCGTTGGATTATGAGCAGTAGCACAAAAAAGAAGCGAGAATTAGTCTTTCCATCGTTATATTAGCAAGGCCAATATATTTTGCACTTCCTGTAGGTGTATTTTGTAAGATCATGTAGATGGGAAACAATCCTCGAGAAACACGAAAGAGTTAAGAACCGTTGAGTTAGATTATTATTGAAATTCATTATTAGTTCATTTAAGTATAAGTTAATATCGATATTAAACTTTTAATTTACTTCCTGATGAGGTATTTATTTTACAGAAAGTATGACATTCTAATATTCAATCCTGAATTCGTTTGTGAGTTTAGAGTCACTCCAATAACGTCTTATTTTTGTTTTGAAAAGGATAAACAGTTATTATCTGGGTACTTGTTAGAGTATAGAAAGCAAAGAGAGATTTCAAATCCATTTTGGAACCAAAAAAAAATTCTTTATATTTTTAATTTCCTCCCGAAAGTTTTGGTGAGATTTATTTTTCTACAGATCCAACTTCATACACATTGATCATAAACTTTTTTTCGGAAAAATAATTGCCCACATGGATTTGCACTTTCATTCATAAAAAATTTCTTTGGCTTTATTTTTTAAAAAAAAGCTTATTGAACTGTCGACAATAGTCAGAAATTTTGTTTATAAGCCCGAAATTCAAGTATGGTGGAAAATTTCCTCACCTTTTAAAAATATAATTCAAATTAATATTGACAATTAATTATTAAAAAAATTGATATAGCAATTTTTTTAAATTAGAGAATTGATTTCCACTTATGTATAGTAATGAAGGTTTTGTGTGATTTCATTTATATATATGTATACAATAACCATAATTTGATATTCATAATGTTAATAGAGTAAGTAAAAGAAAGGTATTTCTTGAAAATATTCACAGCAGATTTAATATTAAACTTTAAAATCTTACTAAAAAGTCGAATATGCTTATAGAAACTTATAATAATATTCTTCTTTACATTTCTTAAAGAGTCTTAAGTTGGAATAAAAGACATGCAGACCCTTTACCGAAAATCTTCGCTTAGTTATTGAAATCAACCAAAATAATTCTTAATATATTAAATTTTAATAAATAAATACAAAACTCTTATCAATTAAGGTATCCGACCCGTGATTTTAAAAATGCACATAAATGGATAATTTTCATGATATTTAGTGTCACTTAGATTATAATACATGTATAAAATTGTTTTAAGGACATTTTGACCAAAACAACTATTTAAATACAATATTTCGTCAAAAAATTAACTTAGAATAACATTTTTTCAAAATGTTCTCCTTTTGTGAAAAATGCTTCTATTATAATAATATTTTACCTGTATATAGCTCAGACCTCTGTACAGAGGCTCAACTAGGACTTTTGAAAAATTTCCATTGTTTTCAGAGTTACAACCCATTGAAATAATGATCGGCGTTTTTATTTCTTAAAATTTCTTCTCTCTGTTGTCGTAAAACCTGGATAAACCCACTTCTAAGTTATATATTTCAAAAATTCTAGTTGAGACTCTGTACAGAGGTCTGAGCTATAGACAGGCAAAATATTATTATAATAGAAGCATTTTTCACAAAAGGAGACTATTTTGAAAATGGGTCATTCTATGTTCAATTTTTGTCAAAATAGTGTACTTAAATAATTTTTTATTGTAATACTATTCTTAAAACAATTTTATATACATTTTCTAATCTAAGTGACACTAAATATCATAAATATTATCCATTTATACGCTTTTGCAAAATCACGATTCCGAACGTAGTCGGATACCTTAAAGAGTGTTTTTGTTTTGGGGTATATAATTTCATATCGAAATAGAATGAACACTAAATAACATAATCTTATTTTTTTCCGACAAGAATCAATTTTTTTTTTTTTTTGAATTATTTTTTAATTATTTAAAATATTTCAGACACAAAATAAGAGCCATAAACTCGAATCCATTCGTATATAATCTCATCTGCTTTCACAAGTTATCGATTTTTTTAACCTAGTAAAAGGGAAATCGATTTCCTTTTAGGCTGTATAACTCTCTTCTTTGCAATGACTGGAAGTGGGCAGTGAAAGCAAGCTGCAAATGCATCTTTAATTTTAACGCTTCCCTGGTAATTATTTTCATTCTCTTTACCTCAAGGCAAGATATACTTTTGTTACACTTCTTAAGCTGAATTGATAAATAAATCAGTTAAATGAAAATACTTTTCTTCACTTTGAGTTAGAATTTGGCCTGTTGGCAACTCTGGAACAATTTTGGTTTATACAATTAAATAACAGCACTTAATGTATAAATTCAGCGAATTAATTTTTAACAGTTTGAATTATAAATGATATTATTATAAATTATTTTGAAATAAGGATATTCCTTGAGGAAAAAATGTTCAAATATTGAGCTTATTATTGTTGGATAAATATAAACTTTTTGACGAAATACTGTATGAGATAGTAAGCAAAAATTATTTTCTTCGATGTCGTAAAGGTGGTGAGGATTCGGTGTAAAATACTCAACTGTTTTCGGTAATGTTATGCTCATTCGTAATCCTTTTTGTTGTTTTTTTTTTAAAAAAATATGGTAAATTGAATATATACATATAAAGAAAATTCAAAACAGGGCCAAGAAATGCGATTTTATAAAACAACTGTGAGCGTTATTTTTGTCACGTGGTCGCTTGAGTTGAGACATTTCTTTCAATACTTAGCTTCCTTCTTATTATGCACGTGAAGGTGTGCCAAATAGTTTTATATCACAACGAATGTGATTATAAAATGCAATTGCTTCAGTATAAAATGAGAAATAAAAATTAAATTGTTGTTTTTCACAATAAAAATTCTGTTTTATTTAAATATATAAAAAGTAAAATTCTAATAGATGTGAGACTTTTGTTTGTGTTCATAACCATTCTGCTAAACAAAGAAATTTGTCAACGAATCTTTATCATGAAAAAATAAATTATGAATAAAAAACATGACGCAATCCATGTTTTATTTCTTATAAGGATTGTTTTTATTAACATGGCACTTTGAAGCTACTCAAGGACGTGATGGACTACATAATTTTGAATCTGGGGTCACGTGACGAAGATGACATCTGAGTCGGCATCCCGCTCTCCAAACTTTCACCTCCCGTCAACTTGAGGATTTTGAGGCTCTTATTGTGAGAGAAAAGAAGATAATTTCAGAATTAAAATTCTTTCCGCATATAAGAAGCAATTAATTTTTAAATTTAATATTTTTAATGAATATATTCATTATATATACTAAAATGCGACACTCTAATTCAGTTTTAAAATGGATTACATTTTCATATTGCACTGATAAATTACAATCATTTAGATTTTTAAATCAATATTATTGTTCTCATACTGTAATTATAATACCCATTCCAGTAAATATATAATTGTTGTGAACACATAATGGATGAATAAGTAATATATTAATTAGATCATCTGAGCAAGAATACAATATTTAGAGATTTAATCTATGGTTAGATCATATAAAAAAAATTATTCATACACAGTGAGTCAAATAAGTTTTAAGACTGGATTTGCAAAAAAGAAATGGAAACGAGGAATTAATCCCTGCTTTGGTTTTTTTTTTAATTCAAAATAGGACAATTCAATACACTTGTTACAGCTATTTATTAATAATTCAAGTCCCTGTTGTAAATCACTTAGTGAAATGGCCTGCAAAGCATGCGTCGAAGCTACTTTTGTATGATCGAAATATCCTAAAAATAATACCCTCTTAATTTCATTTTGTTTTGGAAATAAGGAGTATGTAGTTATAAGTTGCTAAATCAGGTAAATACGGTAGATGGTTCTACCTACAGACATTATTTTTGCCAAAAATCGACGAACAAGAAGGGAGGTGTGACTGGGTGCTTTGTCGTGTAACAAACACTAACTGCTTTCAGTCCAATATTCTGGTCGAATGCGACGAATTCCGGACATCAAACGCTTTAAAACAGTTAAGTGGTACTGACCTGTAATTGTTTGTTCAGTTGGAACAAATTCATTGTGGATCGAAGAATGTAATGAGTATTGTTTTGATTTTGTATGAAACTTTTCCTTGTGTTTTTTTTTTTTTTTTTTTAAATTTTCGTTTGATTTTTTTTTTTTTTTTTTTTGTCTTACGGTGAATTTTGTGACTTTCATTCCACATTTTGTCGCTTTGTTTCAGAATCATATTGAAAACACCAGGTTTTCTCACATATAACAATGGACTTCCAGAAGTTTGAATCGCTTTCAGCGGCTGAAATGATGTCTCTACAACAGTGGCGCACACAAGGGGGGTGTCCTAGGGGTCCGGACTGCCCCAAAGCCCTTGATTTTCTTCCCGATTGATTATAATTTTAAGTATATAATATGTAAAATTTAGTTAGTTTTTAATGATTAATTTTATTAATTAATACTAATTATTTATTCAATAATTAGTTTTTTACTGTTTTTTGTTCCCCAAAATCGACAAAATCAAAAGGAGCATGATACAAGAATGGTGGACTTTCGACCCTGGACCCTTCCTCCCCCTTGGAAAATTTCTGTGTGCACTACTGCTCTACAATGTACACTTTTGATTGTTTTATGTTCAGGGATTAAAGTGCATGGAACATATTTAGCATACACTTTTGTTTTGCCCAAATCTTTTTGCAGGATGGTTCGAAGCGTTTCTTTGTTGCTATTAATAGAGTCTTGGATTTCTCGGTGAAGCACAGCGATCATTTTCCACGAAATTTTGTACTTTTTTCACTAATTTCAAATATTCTAGATGAAACTGGTCTTCCACTGCTCTTATCATCTTCTGCCGCATCTCTTCCATCTAAAAAACGTTTGTGCCTCACAAAAACATTTGATTTTCTTAAATAACAGTCACCGTAAACTTGTTTCATGAGTTGGTATGTTTCCGAAAACACTTTTACCAAGTTCTGCGTTAAAGTTAATTTTAGCTCTTAGCTCCTTTTAAAAAAATCAACATGAAAAAAATTCAGTTCTGCAATAAACCTCGTATTCTCTCGAGCGTCTAACTAAATGTGCACTACTTATCAGCAGTGTGACAGCAGATGATGGACATTATGACGCATGCGCATTTACACTCATGGCGTCATTACAACCTGCGCTCTGGGACGAGTCTTAATTAAAACTTATTTGGCGTACTGTGTACATTTTAAAAAAAAATATTTTGTCGCCTATACGCTTGAAGTAAAGAGTTTTTAAAAAATCATTAACTTAGCTACAACGATGCTGAACATTTGCGAATAAACTAAGTGTTCTTATGTAAAGGCAGTTTAAAATAGATAATTTTTTTTCATCGTGCTGTACTTTCTGGTGATCGTGCGATAAATAAATTCAGGTGCGCAACGAGCAAACACAATCGTGTAGTACAATCTATTTAAATGTACCAGCATGAAGATAATTTGAGGTTAATTTTAATTGACTAAATAAAAAAACAAGTTTTGAAGCTGAGAATGTTGATAAACTTATCGAAAATATTTTTATCAATAGGCAAATGGTTAACTATTAATCATGTTTATCGGTTAAGTTCAGTATCATGTTCTGTCATTTTAAAATAGTGTAAGAAAAAGTACTATTATCCAAATGAATTGTTGAACTATGTTAATTCTTTTTTAATGGCATATCACTAAATTTTAATTAATCGTATTTTCTTTAGAATATTCTTTTCTATGTAATCGTTTGTCAACAATAATGCAGTTTAACCTTACTTTTAGTCAACTTAAACAGTTCCAGGATTCTCATATGAAGCCAGACTTTACACAAAATGCTATAATAAAATTACGTAGTTCTTATTATACATTTAATTAATTTGAATACATATGGATTGAAAAATATAGCAAAAGTAAATATCAACCAATGCTTATTAGAACAACTTAACGAAATTTGGAAAAAGGTACATGTTACAACTACCGTGTTTACTCGAATCTAAGCCGCATCCCAAATTCTTAAAATATTTTTGTGAAAAAATGTCATCGATTCTAAGCCGCGACCCCAATTCTGCACTCGTTTTTGAGAAAAAAAATTATGTAAAAGGCCCATAGATATCCGATACTTCAGAAATTTAAAAACAAATTTAATGAGATATAATAAGAAATTAATAAATAATTTATTTTACCAGTATTAAGAATTTTTAAATACATACATGAACCTATAAATGCTCTAATCATCAGTGTCATGTTTCGAAAATGATTCGACGCTCCCATTGTCACAGCTGACTGGAAATGATGCCGGCGTCGCCATTTTCCAGCAGGGTGTCGTTTTCCATGCTGTCCAATGCATTTGTAATGCAAAAATTCTTTTAAAAGATTGTTTATTTGTTATAGAAGAAAGTAAAAGAATTATTGAAGACAGTTGAACATTTATACAAGCAAAAATTATTACACTTTGTTTACGCCATCGAAGTATATTCGGTATCATTTTTTTTTTTCGTAGGATAATTTTTTGGTTTTTTATATCAATATATTTGTATCAGTATTGTCTCACACTAAATTCAGTGGTCACTAATAAATTATTTAGACTCTATTAAAAATGTTTAAAAGTACATTTAATGATATATTACTATCCTCAAAGCCTTATAATAACCATAGTTTAAAATAAACAGCAAGCTACAATGAACTACATTTAAAATTTTATATCAAAGGAGTGGACATATAAAGGGATTATTTGTAGAAATAAAATAAATAAATTATTTTTATTTTAATAAGAATAAATTATTTTTAATATTTTCAAAATCAATTTCTAAATGAGATAGGTATATAAGTTTCAAAGTAATACATGAGTAACAAGCAATGTAATTTATTCAGATGATTAAAATGAAATTAAACTCATAAACTACATATTATTTAGCCAAAATTTAGAATAATTTCTTATTTCTTAATAATTTACGATTAATTGGTTATCAATAATAGCTTGAATAAAGTAAGCTATGTGTTGTAGGTTAATATATTCGGTAAAATCCGATAAAACTGAAAAACTTGTGTTTTTAAATTCCAATTTTTTTTATCAAATGGGTATTTGAACATTCGTTTAAATTTATCTCATTGTTAGAGAAATATTTTACTGTTTCAAAAAATGTTCAATACATCTACAAGCACAATGTGCTTAAATATATAGAAAAATATGTAGAATATATTTTATATTCATTTTCTGGTTTCGTTATGATTTTGTATGTTATTTTAATTGAAATCTATCCCAAATTTTTATTTAATTTTATTTCTGTTATTAGGAAATAATCACATGCAACATAATTAAATATATTTAAAGCAGATAGTTTACAAATAAATCTTGAGAGGTGCATTATTATTGTTTAATGAAGATATGTTTTAATTTGAATCACTGTATTTTTGCGCTATATACTGTTTTCTAAATCTTATATAGTAAGATTGTGTACAACATCCACACACATTAACAACATGCTATTTAAAAAAACGTTGTAAAAAATCATCTTTAAAAAGTTTTTTTTTTCGCATTCCATTTTAAAATATGTCATTCACCTTTAGAGTACTTTTTAAAACCATAATGAAAACATTTAACTAGAAATCGCTAGCGCCATCTGTGTGATTTTCCCCAAGTTAAACGACTCTAATAGTTGTACAAAAAGAAATAGGAAATAACTGAATTTTCGTCAAAATTGGAATTCGAAATTTGAAAATAAATAAATAAGTATAACAAAATTCAGTTTCATCACACAAAAGAACCGGCCCATGGAATTTTGTTTTTCAAACATTTTTTTCATTCATTGATAATGATTAATATATTTTTTAAGACCAACATGTATTTCTGCAAAAGTTCAACGCACTTTGGTGTTATTTTTTTCGAAATAACATTAATTCCATCAGAAAACCAGAAAACGGAAGAAAACGAGCATAAATTTCATAGAAGTAAAATTCCAAAATATTTTTTTTTTCAGGCTATAAATTCCAAATTCGAATTTCACAAAATAGCAGGCGCTAGAATGTAATTCTAGGCTTAACATCTCCACGAAGTGAAACAGTAACAATATTTACTTTTGTCACATGTGATCCCATATCGATAATTGCAAATACTTCAAGCATCTGATCCTAGCTTTAATGTTCTTCTAATGTTTTTCCCGAATATCTTACGACCGTTTTCAATCGGTATTTATAAAGCTGTGTTCGAATTCTAAGAATCAGAAGTTACCTTGTGAAGGTCATAAACATACCTTCAAAGAATTTGAATCGAGAGGGGAAATGATCTTTGTTGAGTAAAGATTATAAAATTCCTTTACGACTTCAAATTCCTAACGTAATACATTCTATAAAAATTAAATATCGATAAATGATAGAACTGTTTTCTAGAGCTGTGCTGATACGAAAATAAAATGGTTTCTCTCTCTATGTTAGTATTTACGACAGTTATAAATACAGGAGGACGCATTTTTCTCGTGCCTTTCTTTTTATAAAAATGGGAAAGCAATAACTCAGGCCTAGATATAGTCTAATGCTGGGTTAACGATTCAAAGGGGGATATAAAAAAACTTAAACAGGAGCATCATTAAATTCTAAAACGATCTAAATAAAACTGATACAAAATGCTAGAACCAAAATAATGTGATTACTAATACAATAGTTATGTATGTTGATCTTAAAGTACTCAAAATGAAAATAATAACTAGAGAAAGTAAATTTTATAACTCCTTGGGTAGATTTTTGTAAAGCCTCAGTTTAGTTTCAAGAGGGAATCCTCGCGAAGTACATTTGAAAATGCATTTGATTTTAAAAAAAATCTGCTAAATCAGCATAATAAATCATTATGTAAGTCATTTTTTACAAACTTTATGGAATATAAGTAGTACAGCACTTTTGAAATGATAACTTCTTTAGGCGCGTTTTGCTGAAGAGTGATTTTAAATGAAGCGTCAGGGTCGGGGGCGTTACGTTTACTCGATTTTTTTTCGGCTCTAGTCAGAAATCGTGCTCGGATCGGGGAGACTTTCGCTTAGTTTTGAACTGAAAACTTTTTGGGCACGTGTTTTTTTTTTTTTTAAATAATAATTTCATGCATGCTTTTTCCATGAAGTTTTATTTTCTTTTTTTAAAATATTATTCAGTCCACTTCTATTCAACTCCAGCGAGTGAACGGTAGAAGAATACGAGAAAATAATTGAAAAAAAAAAGATTATTCTTATGTAGGAGATAATAAAAATGAACTACTTTTGTTTTATAAATAAGTAGCATGGATTTCATTATAACTTTTTTTGCCCGGGTTTTCGGGAGATTATGCGGAGATTTTCCCTCATGCACAATTTTTTAAAATTGTGGAACATATCCCCAAATTTACTATATGTCGCATGTATTCTTTTACACGTTTTTTTGCACAGTTTTCCAAGGAACGTATCTATCGTGTAAAAGGAGTGTAGGATGTGTACAAAACGTTACTGTTGTTACAACAAATATCATATTTTCACTTAAGGTATCCGACCTGGTGATGGGCATATTACCCGATATCCACACTTTGTGGTAATATAGACAAGTATATGCCCACACAGAATGCAAATTTTCATATCTGATCTATTTAAGCATAACTTAAGGAAATGATAACTAATCCTTTTTTTTTTCTTTCGCTTCTCTTTTGACATGCATGAGTCTTAAATTAGAAATGAATAATAAACATCTTTATCGTATAACTGTTACTATTACTACTACAAGTAGTCAGTCAATACTTACTCATGGCTATTGTAACGAACTCTAGACCCATTCTGAAATTCTAGGTGGCAACGCGGACTGATCCGAAGCACTGCGCGAGTGCCAAGCCAGTGTCAGTCGGTGATTACCTCTCGATGAGAGAGGTCAAGATTTTGTGTGCTCCATCAATAAGTGTAGTGTGGAGATTTGGAGTCAGGGATTACCTCTCAACGAGAGCGGTCCATTTTGTGTGCTCCATCCATGAGCATAGCGTGGATATTTGAAGAGCGTGTGATTTCCTCTCGACGAGAGACATAGTATTTTTAGCTCCATCAGCGAGTGTAATGGATTATTTCTCTACAAGTGACACGAACTCGAATTTCAACGATTTTTACTTAAAACGCATAAATAGTGTAAATATTTAATGTCTGTGAATTGTCCTGTGTGTGTGAAATAAATTCTTCAAAACATCCATCAAGTTCCATCCACTTATATGGCTAGGACGTTACACTATTGGCTAGGGAAGGATCTATTAGGCGATATAATGACCAGTAGAGGCGGACTTCTGTAAGGAGTTGGCTCTTTTCGTCATCTTGATGGTTGTGCAATTGTGGTAGAGTGCTTCCGCACAGTAGGCATTTCGTGGTCGGGAAGACAACAAGTGCGGTGTTGTAGTCGTGGCCGGCTTTCATTCGAAAGGTAATGTCACGGCTTGAAGAAGGCTGTGCTTGATAGAACCTTGAGTTACTGAACATTCCCATTTTTTCCCCATAGGATAATTCCGTGAAGGGTGGTTTGCACCATCCGGAAATGGCTGAGTTTATCTGAGTTTCTTAAAACCGTAGGGAAGAAGGACATCGAGGCTGGTTGAGGATTATACACATTTTGGTCAGGGTGTCCGTTTCTTCGTTCTTTGTTATATACACATGATTGGGAATCCTTTAAAACTTTAAATTTCACTTCTTATTTGCAAGGTATTCCAATGCTTTCTGTCCTCGATTGTTCTTCTAAGAGTCTGTGACTGTCTTGCGTGCAAGGTTCCGTATGCTCACGTGAATCTCTCAAGGAATACTATACTGATAGGTGGATTGATTTTTGCTGAGTTTTGCTGCTTCAGCTTGTACAGCAGCTATTTCTCCCTCATAGTTGCTTAGGGGGCCCCTATGGCAAAATGACCTTCCAGTAGTAGGTCGCTTTTGTTTCATGTGAATTAGGTATTGACAAGCTATTAGTACAAATGTAGAGTCATTCCTGTTCCAGGTATTTTTCGTCGATAACTTGGATGGTTTCTTATGTTTAAGTTTTATGTATAGGTACATGTCTTTAAGTAGATGTCCTTTGAGGTATATTTATTTCTATGGTAAGTTGTGATAGAAATCTAGATTGTTGTTTAGTGGTATTTTCTAACTGAATCACGTAGAGGTTAGTTGTTTCACGTAAGGGTTTACACAAGAAGTCAGCTTTATCCCTTCTTCATTGTATCAGAAAGTACTACATCAATTGCAAAATTTATTTCTTTTTAGTGTGGAAAAAATGCACTAAGCATTGCTTAAAATGTTTTTAAACGATGCTTAGAATTTCTAAATGAAGATAAAATGATTTTAAAGTACTAACAAATATTAAATAAACAACTTCATATTTCAATTCGATTTTATAAAATTGTTTAAAATTAATTTAACAACTTCACCTTTCGTTCCTTGTTGTGATTAGTTGATTCATAGATGGGATGTATTCTTAAAATTTGTTCTGCATTAAAAAAAATCTACTGTGAAGTTCTTTATTAAATAAAGGTTTGTGATACCCCCTGCCCCTGGGGTACACCTGCCCCCCACCTCTTCATCCACGCGACCTAGATCCAGCTTCTATTCAATTTTCCGGCTTCTAGCCGACTTCTATATAACTCCTATACATCTCCTATATAATTCTCCAGCCTCCAGCCGACTAACTCGCGAATGCAAAAGCTCCAATATATATTCATTCACAAATCTGCATATCGCGTTTTCTTCTTGAGAAGGTTGGATTGAAATGCCAGTCTGGCCCCAAAGATTCCCCAAGAGGATTAGTTAGAAGGCGCGATAAAGCCCCGTCACAAGGTAGAATGAGATGTCGGTTCACGTGTCGATATCAGAACTTGGCTACAATATTTAAGAACATGTTTCGCGCAAACGATGCATTGTCTGCCTTAATTAAGTAGGAAAAATAATTTGTGATTAGATTTTGATTTATGACCAATAAACCTCGCTACACTTTTTTTACTTTATGGATAGTAAATTATCGCTAATGAAGAAATTTAGATGCTGTCAGTAAAAAAAACACACACTTTGAAAATGAAGAATAATTCTTTTCTTGCAAGGTTAAAGAAATTTCTTCTGTAGAAGAAAAATTTTCAAGAATCGTTCGGGCAACGGCAAAGGGATAGAACAAAAAAAACTAAAAAATATGCATGTGATTCAAAACAGCTGTTCACAGAATTTAAAGTACATTGCGTCAGAGGATATTGACAAGCGGCAAAAAAAGGAAAATAGCAGAAATAAAATGGCACAGTTTTAGAAATTTTTCGCCAACTTGCTACGCCTATTTATTTGTGTTTTCATTTTCATGTGTTTCTACAGAATTAACTTTCATTTCGTTGCTAAGCATTTTAATGCAGGATTTTATAAAATGCCACACGTTTCAAGCTAATTTCTTGCAAAAAAAAAAAAATAGGATATTACTATTCATTTGAAACTGAATTCAGTTCTTTTTGATAAATTTTATATTAGTGACGCCCCAATGCTATAAGATTTTCAATTTCCTATATTAAACTAAATATGCACAATAAAATTCAAGTAAACTGACATAAAACGTGCTTCAAAATATTTTTAGATGCATAAAAAGACAATTTAGATTAAATTTTAAAAATGAATCAAATAAACAATTAAGGTATCGAATTTCAAAAATACAAAATAAAAAAATAGAGCTTACTTTAAATCACATTATTTAAAAAATTCCCGTTATTAGTTCATAAAATGCTTCCTTTATATTCAGTAAATATATATATAGAGTTAGTTGACAAAATTTTATACTTTAAGTGAATATTTTATAGAGTAGTGAGAATTTATAAAATAATTTTACAAAGAAGAAAATAAAATAAATCGTCTGCTTCTGAATTATTTCTTTCAAAATATTCTATAAATAAATTCTACATAAAAGAATCATTTGCTTCTGAATTATTCATTTTAAAATATTC
>BMAV01026108.1:398376-411704 GCA_019973955.1 Trichonephila inaurata madagascariensis | reverse complement strand
TGTTTTGAGCTATTGGATCATTCAGGGATTTAAAAAATTTGCCCTGGCAACAAACAATTAAAGAAATAATTAGTTCCTATTGTGATATGGCCCCCCTTTGGTAACCATATCTTTGATTGTCAACGTGAGCTAGAGGTGTGGGATTCTCGGAATAAACAAACATTTTAAATTCTTAATATGACTTTATTAAGAATATAACTTAAACGTCTAACAATTTAGATAAATTTATATAAATGAGAATCTAGAATGAACTAACACACAAAAATAGTTAAACCGAATCGCGTAATTTAGACCACTTTCTCTAAATAATTATATTATCCGCCTATTCTCACTTCTAATAATATTACAAGTCCTAATATCAAATAATCAGTCCTACCTTAATCCAAACTTAACTTCAATCTTTAAATGGAAACGTCTGGGCGCGTGTGCAATAGTATGCACCTTGAGTAATGGCTGGGTTTCTAGGTAACTTTACGATCGGCTGTCAATTCCCGCTTGTGTCTCTTCCAAACATAACATTCATCAAATTGCCATCCTGCTTACTGAAACTTCTGTTCTTTTAAAAGCTATCTTATTTGCATTTCTTATTCGCATTTCGCTTCTTGGATTTTGGTTGGAAAAGAGTTGCCATTAATTTTGGCCGTCAAAGAACCCAGAGGTTATGTTAAAGAAAAGAGACGCGTGAGTCCGTCACACTATAAGTATATCGATTTTCTTAGGAACTGAAAATTTAGGGTCCGCAAGATCGATTGATTTTAAATGATTTAATTCTTTTTCATTAATCGATTCTGACGACAAATAAGACGCTAACTTATTTAAAATAAATGTGTCAGTTTGAAAAGATTTTTCATCCGATCTATGAATTGGGGCTATGTTGACACTAACTGAAACGCGAGTAACAGCTGCTTCGGAAGAGCCCTTTCACATTAACACGAGAATTAACTCTTCGAAGCCCTAGTTTGCTTAAAAGAAACTCAGAAATAAAAGAAGCTTCGGATCCTCTGTCAAAACGAACGGTGCATTGATGACTTTGAACTAAGGAGTCGAAAATAGTGACAGTGGGTAAGACAGAAACACTCTGACCTGGGAGGGTATTACAAGATATATTTATATACAAGTTCATTGCCCTCAGAAGTCTGGTCACCCACCGAAGAATTCGCAACAACATTTTCTTAGCGCTTTTAAAATCTTCATAAATTAAAGTATTGTCTCTTTTTACAGATTTTACACGCAATTTGGGAAGAACAATTTTGAACCTGGTGACGACCAAAGCAATTAAAACACAATATTTCTTGACTTAAGATCTAAAGTTTTAAATTTAAAACACCGCGTTAATTTGTGAGCACCATTGCAATTTAAACATTTTAAGACTTTTGCTTTTAAAGTTAGCATATTCCTAGAAGAAGAGTTTGGAATTCTCAAATTAGATTTGTATTCACTATCAATTTCATTGCCATTAAAGATTTCTAAAGACACACACCTAGAGTTTAAAAATTCCAAAAAAACAAGTAATTTTAAAAAATAGTTTTTAAGTCAATTCCTACTTAGATCAACAACGAAAAATTTTAGCTTAGCTACTTTTTATTAAATAGTTACAATTAATATAAATATGTATATACATAGGACAGAATCACAATATTAAGTGGTAATTAATTTTTATTCATTATCATTAAAGTATCGTATTGACCTTTTAATTTCAGTCCAACTGAATGCTTTAACACGTGAGAAAAAAACCTTTTCAAGTTTTGACACAAGTCGCCAACGTGGCTGTATTTGTAATTCTTTAAATAATTAGTTTGAATCCATTAATTTTTATGAATTACAATTAAATTTTTGTATTGTCATCCAAAATGATCCTGTATATAAAATTTCAGCTCAATTGAGCGCTTTAAAATGCATTTTATGAACGATTGAAAATTCCACCAAGATAAATAAATAAATATACAAATATATAAATAAATAAATATATAGACAGTGCGAGCTAATAGTAGGAATTGAAAAAGAACTTAAAGATGGACTTTCCTCATTTGCTGTTTTTTGAGACCTCAATTAATGAGTGTCCAAATCAAGTTTTTGCAAAAGTAGATAGATTAACCAAATGTCGCTAGAGAACGCTTCTTGTCCTAGGGATTTTAATCCACGAATCACCTTGTTGAGGTGTCAGTTAATTGTCTTAAATTAATATAATTTGCATGAGATATGGAAGGTTGATCTAAGAATGTTTTAATTAGAGAGGTAACAATTTGGTTTTTTTTATCATAACGGTTCAATAATTTTTTCCAAGCTTCTTCGTACGTATTTTCCGAAATGGGAATACGTTTTATAATAGATGCAAGGTCTTCTACCAAAAAACCTATCAAATATTGAAATTTTTGAGCCTTTGCATGAGATTTATTGTCGTGGACAGTTGCTAAATATAAATCCCTGAAATTAGCCAATCGATATATTTTCCACTAAACATGGGAATATTTAAGCAATTTATAGAATCGGAAGAAATTGAGTTCGAAACGGAGGAGTTGTTTAAATTATCAATTGTTGTTTGATATTTAGCCTTTATTTCAAGATACAGTCGGACCTCTATATAACGAAGTCGCTAAATCCCGGAAAAAAGTTCGTTATATAGAGGTTCATCTTTTAACATACTTTATAAACCACAAAAAAAATTAAATTCACAAACACTATATATTAAAAAAAGTATTTATTCACACCTTTTTCTAAATTAATATATGTTTATTTTATATATCTTACCCATCAAAAAAGAAAAGAAAACAAGAAAAAAGAATGTCGAAGAATTCACTGTATTTTCAATATTAAAAAAATAATTTTATACTAAAATTAATGAATTTTAAGGACAGTTTATAATTTAAAGCATACAAGTAGTATTAAAATACATTATTTTATAATTAAAACACGGGACAACTCCACTGAGGGTGAAAGAGGATATCGAAGATGTTTCTAGTGAACTGGGCAATGGGGGTTAAAGGTTGCATTTCTTGGATGAAACGTCCAAAACTCCATTGCTCTCGGCGAGTTTGGATCTAATAAGACCAGTTCCAGATTTATGACCACTCTAAAATGTGTTAAAGAGAGACTAACTTGAATTTTTTTCAGAATTGCTTTAAAAAAAAAAGAACAAAAACTGAATCACAAAAGAAAAAGTTCGTTGTATAAAAAATTCCCTTCGCTATAGAGAGGTTATTTTACGAAGAAAATCGTGAAATGTTCCAGGAAAAAGTTCGCTATATGGAAAAATTCGCACTATAGAGGTTCGACTGCATTTACTTTCAAATTCTTCTATTTCTGACTCTTCCTCAGGAAAATCAGCATCAAATTTATCAAATTCTTTAAAGATTTGATCTATGCAGTTCAACTCTTGAAAGTAGTTCAGATTTACATAAATTTTCTGAAAAACCGTTAATTATTCTATTGAGAGCCAATTTAGCACGGACTCGCAATTTTCTAATATTAGCTTCTTCCATGATAATAATCATACAGTAGAGAATACAAGAAAAATCTGTTATATTTTCACGCAGGAACAAGAGTCCAAATTGAAATTTCCGACCAATCACAGTTCGATTTTGATCTCACCTCAGGGGATCCAGTTAATGTCCGCCACAGTATGTGAATATTCGTTTATAAAAGTTCCTTAAGTGGAGGAGATCATCAGAGTGTCTAGTGCCTCTGAAGTCCTCACGTTGGTGTGCTGTGGAAGTTCGGAGAGGGAGATGCCAGCTCAGTGTTGCCCTCATTACTTGACCTAGGTTCAAAGTTGGAACACTAGCAACTATATGGATAACAGACCAAGGTCTGTTGCCAATAGTTGCTAGTGTTCTTGTAATTTGGACATGTTGTTGTTGTTGCTCATCTCCATGTCTAGTCAAGCTGGACCAAGTCACTTATCTCATTCACTCGCAAAAAATCCAATACCATTAGAGGGTCTTCATAAAAATCTTGTTTTGAAAGCCCCAGGCAGTCAAGAATGTGCTCTGGAGATGTCTGGTAGGCAGAACACCTAACACAAGTCGGAAAAACTTTGTTTCCATCCTTAAAAGTCAAAGTTCGGAAATGGCCACTCCAGAAACGAGTTAGAATAGTTTGTTCCTGTCTGTTGCATTGAAGGGGAAAAGAACCATAGATTAGTTAAAATGACAGTAATACCTTTACTTTATGCAATAATAATAATAATATAGAAATTGATAAAAGTTTTTGAATTACATATCCTCTTAAAACCTTACATCGGCTAGGTAGCACTGTAAAAAATGAGTTCTTTTTTTTCATCGAGCAATATAAAGATCCCATCCTATTTTTATCTTCTATTCTTTCAATAATTAATTTATAGTTTTACTATTATTGTAAGTGTTAAGTATAAGAGTGCGTACTGTTAGTATTACCACTTTAAAAATTATTAACCGAGTCTTAAAAGATCTCAAAAGCTCTCTCAATTAACAGTTCCTTTCATCTGTTTTAAGCGGATGTATTCTAAATATATTTCTCCGAACTAATGCACAGCCTTTGAGTGAGCATTACTTGGAGGAAAAGTTTTAAATATTAGAATAAGCGTATTAATTTAATGGCTAATGTAATGGGTTTAGTCATTTTTATAATTCCCGAGGCGGTATTCTAAATTTGAAATCATTTGAGGTTACTGCTTTGATATTTTAAGTGCGAATTGTTAGTGTGTAAAATATTTGATGCAAAGAAGCATTATTATTTTTCAATTCCTTCTATTAGCTCACTCTCTCTATATTATTTATTTATATATTTATCTTGTTCAAATTTTAAATTAGTAATAAAATATTTTCTATTCATCCAATTAAGTACAAATAAATTTTTTAAAACTTATAGTGGATGACACTTGACTCTAATACAGTTTTTTTTTCTAATATTAATTAGTTAATTTAATTAATTACCGGTTTTTGTCGCCAACTTAGATTTGTCTCTGTTGTTGTAACAATGTAACTGTTAAAACAAAGACAAAAGTTAGCGTCGAAAACCTGTTTTTCAGGTTGTTACAACAATGCAGACAAATCATGCTCTTTTTTCAATTCCTATTAGCTCACTCTCTCTATATTATTTATTTATATATTTATGTAGTTCAAATTTTCACTTGTTAATAAAATACTTTCTATTCATCCAATTAAGTTCAAATAAATTTTTTAAACTTATGGTGGATGACACTTGACGCTAATACAGTTTTTTCTAATATTAATTAATTAATTAAATTAATTACCGATTTTTGACACCAACTTAGATTCGTCTCTATTGTTGTAACAATGTAACTGTTAAAACAAAGACAAAAGTTGGCGTCGAAGAGCTGTTTTTCAGCCAAACTAGCCAAATCAGGTGTGCATTGTTACAACAATGCAGACTAATCATATTCTTTTTTCAGTTCCTACTATTAGTTCACTCTCTCCCTATATATATTTATTTATATTTATTTATGTATATATATATATATATATATATATATATATATATATATAATTCAAATTTTCAATCGTTAATAAAATACTTTCTATTCATGCATTGAAAGTAGGAATTGGCTTGAAATTTTTTTTTTAGATTACTTTTTTTTTATTGAAGACAAATAAAATAATTCCCGTGCACTACAAGTATCACACGGGACTTACAGAAGTAAAACAAACAGAATAAGATAAATAAAACAAGTAATATAAAAAAAAATTAAGTTAATTCCTACTTAAAAATTGTAATTTTAAATATTGTAATAAACGATGAAAAATAAACACAAATATAACATTAATAATGCTATATAATATGTACTTTTATTTAATAGTACATTAATAGATTTTTAATCAGAAGTATCGTAAAACTGACATTCTCTTGTAACATTTCTTGATAAAATTATATTATTAAGTAGTTATTTTATTGGAAAATGTTCCTTTTTTTATTACTTAGTGAGTCTATCCCATAATAAAGAAGCACTTGTGAATGAGTTTGCAAGTGCATTGTTAGCAGTGAATCGCAGAATAGTTCCAATATTTTGAGAACGATATAAAACATTTTTTATTTTTTGTGATAGAATAAAAACTTTAACATAACTAAAAAATGCAAAACTGATGTAAAAAAAAGATAATTTAGAAAATTAGGTGAAAAAAATCTGATTATGATACATAAAAGATTTTTTTTCCCTCGTAAAAATACTGAAAAATTTTCATAACGGCTTTTAAATATTCTGTTATGAGAAAAAAAAATATGATATATTCTCTCTCCAAATGTGATTTAAAAAACTTTTAACTGGTATAAAAATGGCGTGTATGTTTTTGTATCTTTTATCTTTTATATAGTTTCTTATATTTTTAAGAAAATTCTTTTAACCTGTCTAATTGTACATTAATAGTCACAAAAAAAGGTATGTGCAATAAAACAGAACATATCATGGCTGTCGGTGTAAATAAATATGAAAAAATAAATTTATTGTAGATGATAACATTTAACGCGCGCGCGTTTCCAGATCATATGGTTAAAATTTTTAAAAAATATATATTATTCCGAAAGGGAATTTAAATGTGAAAGCAAGTTTGTCGTTAATTGAATAAGCATAAAAGCAAATGCGTTTTTCTCAGTGAATTCATTATACAATTTTTATGCTAGTGACTCATAATACGATTTTTTTTTTGCTAATGACTTATATTACAATTTTTAAAGTAAATGACTCATGTTACAATTTTTTATGCTAACGACTGAAATCACAATTTTTATGTTAATGACTCATATTAAAATTCTGCTAAATCATTTTTTGTAAGTTTCATTATAACTTTTCTGAATTTTTCATTTAAACTATTTATTGTTTTAACATTGAGCGTGTTTTAAAATATCTGGGAGAAAACAATGAACTGTGCCTAGTGAGTTCTTGCTTCTCAAGAAAGAAGAGAGACTTTGGGATTAAGCTTTTCTTACCGATACTATAAGACATTTAAATAATTTAAATTTAAGATTACAAGGACAGATTGTTCTTTTCCAATCCTGATTGATCATATATCTTCTTTCGTGAGCACACTTTTGCTTTTTTGTCTCGATTTTGGAGGGGGAAAAAAAGAAAAATTGATGCACACCTTAAACAACCCGCTTTTGTTAGCATCTTCGAAAACTAATCCTAATGTATATAACTCAGTGAAAAATCTACAATGTGGAAAACCAAATTAAGAAAGTACTGACTGTTTAATAGAATTAATTAGAATTAATTTTTTTTCGTTACTCATTTTTATTTTATACCCCTAAAAAAAGCTGAAAAGAAAATTGTAACTATAAAACTTGAGTTCGTAATTTGGTCTTATTTATTTATATTATTTTTAAAATTCCACTAATATATATATATATATATAGACTTGCATAAAATATGGGCTATTAGCATATAAATTTCATAATATAAGCCTATAAGTAACATTTTTTCACCTTTTGATATTCTTTTTTTTTGTTAGAAAAGTTTGAAGTGGCAGGAATAATTTTATTTTTATTAGTTAGAGGGGACTCTTTTCAAAAAGATTGGCCACTTCTGATATATATATGTATGTATAAGAATCTACATTTAAATTTTATTTGAGAACTTTCATTTATTTTTTTTAAAAATTTAAAATCAACATCTTGACAGATATTTTAATTGTGATTAAGAACGAAAAAAGTTTTAGTATTTTTGAACTGAGAATTGATATTTATAGTTAATGTCTAAAATTATTTCATCTTTGACCAGTTATCAATTTAAGTACTCATAAATTCTCGTTACAGGTATCAGGTGAGAAAAACACACCTCCAGATACAAACTTCGTCTCCTCTTTGATATCCCGAGTCCGGGAAACGGAGCCTCGCGAAATCCGGGAATATCGAACAAGCTGCATCCGGGAGCCTGGATGTTCCTGGAAATGCTCTGAGGATGTCCATTCCCACTGTCAATGCGTGTGCGGATCCCAGAAAAGGAAGAAGAACGGTTCTAAAAACAGAAAATCAACAGCATGAAAACCTACCTCACTTGCATGAAATATCTATCGTCACAACAGTATTGCCGTCATCTGTCTGTGTTCTTATCATATTTTCATTATCACGACCTTCATTATCATTTGTCTATTTTCTTGTCATGTTTTCTTAGCCTGCATAGTCAATAAATTCCTCATTTCACTTTGATTGTTTATTTTGATTGTTTTTCTTTTGTTTAAAAATTGACAGTGGTAATTCAGTTTTTACATTGAAGAACATGTTAAGTATGGAGTAGTAAAAGTTAATCGGAGATGTAAGCTGAAAAGATTTTCATTCCACAAAGCAAAATTCGTTGGTTTTTACATTCACTTAAACTTTTCCTTTATCAAATGGGATCAAAAGTAATTATTCGATTAGACAGAACAGGGGTATCCAACACGCGGGCTGCATGTGGCCCGCCAGTACGTAAATTGCGGCCCGCCAACTCTTTTTAAAAAGTTTTTAAATATCAGATTTTTAAAGTTTTTTCATTCTGAAATTTATTTGAGGGGAAATTTATATATATATATGCAATGCATTTGCCCGTTACCTGTTCTTGTTTTAAAGTAAATCCTTTTTGATAATAGAAATGTTCTTTAGATTAAAATAGATTTATATTTTATCAAACAGTTACATTTGATTTTCTATAATAAATTACTTTTTTAATAAATTTCGAATTGTTTATTATGCATATCCTTTACTATGGATGGTACATGATTCTCTGTGTGTGTGCGACTTTCGTTTCTCCTCCTCCTTTTCTGTTTGGAGTGCCCAAAAGGCAAGAGGCAGTCAGAGATGTTTTTTAATGTCTTAAAAAAATATTCAGGATGTTTAAGATAAAGGGAAATGTATACTTAATCGCTTGCGAATGACAGCACTATCGAATTTCAACAATGAGTAACGAAAGATCAATTCGATAGGAACACCGTAATTTTCAAGAAAATGGCAACTGTAATATTTCAAACATTATTTGATCATTGCATTATTATATTATATAAACATTATTATATTATCTATGTCTGTATATATGAAAAATAATGAAAAAAATAATAATAATTCATTCTGTTTTAAATTTTCATTCCAATAAATGTTTTTTTTTTGTTTCCAATTCTGATATAAAGGTACATATTTTTATTTTTATGTGCAGCCCGCGAGATTATAATGTTTTTCCGAAGTGGCCCGCAAAGTCATTTGGGTTGGATACCCCTGAGATAGAATGTGGTTCTTTATCAAAACATTTCGTAGATATTCAAAAAAAAAAAAAAAAAAACAGTTTCTATTTCAAATTAACAATGTTTTATTTATTGAGAATCATTTATTGCAGGGTTGGCCACCCTGCAACACACGTGCCACAATAAAGCACGGTGGAGCTGTAACAGTGGCACGCGAAAGTTTAGAATTTTTTTTTTTTTAGATTTTAAAAAGATAATAATAACTAAGAATTTTTTTTTTTTTTACAATTTTATTGAAATGCAATTGTCTTAGACAAAAAAATCTCAAAATTTATTTTAAGTTCAGTAGAATTTTATCGTGTAGAGCACAGAGGTTCCCAAACTTTTTTGTCTTGTAGACCCCTTGACAGGTTCTTCGGTTAGGGGTAGACCTCCACTTACCTAATACTAATTTTTTTCAAATTCATCCACTTAAATGTGTTTTTGACAGCAGGTATAAATTATTTTAAAAGATTTAAATTTTAAACTGTAGTGAAGTATAGCATTTAAAACTTAAGAAATCATATGTTAATTAAATTAAAATTTAATGAATAAAATAACTGAGCAACACAAACAAATGCTTTGAGCAAGAGAGATGAATCTGGAGATGCACAGTAACAAATTTTCAACATTTGGAATCAATCTAAACCCTAAATATCTCGTTGGTTAGTAGTCTTTTCTTTTTTTTTTTTTTTGAGATTGGCAAGCGCACTGAAACTCCTTCTTTACATGCGCTTCTAAACTTTATTTTAAGATCTTCGTTAGTGCCTATTCCTAGTGCCCAATTCTTGTATCTCTGACATTTTTTTTTCAAAATGACCACATGAATTCATTGCCTCCTGTTGTATTACAATTGTCAAAACATTCTTAAACCTAGTTTCAAAATCTCAAAAAAGGGCATTAAGATGTTGAACATAGATTAAAACATCTTTTTCCTGGCAAATTGTCTATGACAACTGAGAAACTGGGAAAATTTGCGAAATCCAAAATTATACTCCTTTAGCTTAATTCTGGCAAGAAAGGCTGAAATGTGGTCCTTGTTTTAATAAAGTTTATGCTTTCTCCTAGAAACTGCAAAATACCATTATTAAATTTAGTAAATGAATCTGTTAAAGAGGTAAGTCTTTTTTCCGCTTGATTAAATTTCCTTCTAAAATTAAAATCAAAATCAGGTTTAATGAGAGCCACTATCGTAGACCCCCATTTATATCTCATGGACCCCCCAAATTATTTTTTCACTGGCGTGGACCCCTTGCAGGTCGTCATAGACCCCTGGGGGTCTATATAGACCACTTTGGGAATCACTGGTGTAGAGATTGCAACTGCATTGTTGTGTCAGTTGGTTTTCCAAAGCTTTTTTCACTCGAGAAATTTTGGAATATGTGGAATTGTATTTTAAAATATCTCGAAGAAAACACTGGACTTCCCAGTGAGTACTTGCTATACTATAATGAAGGCAGGCTATGTGATTTAGCTTTTCGTATCGATATTAAGGGGCATTGAAATAATTTAAATTCAAGATTACAGAGTAAAGATTGTGTATTTTTTCTACCCTAGTTGGTAAAATACTATCTTTTGGTGGACAAACTTTTGCTTTTTTTTGTCTTGATTTTGGAGGGAAAAAATTAACATATTTCACATTAATGCAGGAACTATCTACCAAAGTTCATAGTGCTCCGATCTTTGACAGATTTAAAAATTTTATCTCCACTTTTGCACGATTTTTTTCAGAGCCAGGTTTGATGATATTCAAGGTGATAAAAAAAATACAGATCTTTTTATAAATCCTTTTTAACTACTCTGCAAAATGTTAATTGTTACCCACCTGAAATCAAAATCGAAATTATTGTATAGAGCACCATACTACACTGAAAAGCAAATGTAAGAAGTTCTATTGAATTTTGGAAATCTGTACTAATAAGCATTTTTTTTTAAAAATTTACACGATTTGGCTCTGTCAGATATTGATGTAGATTTGAATCAACATACGTTTGTGAACAAATGTTTCCTATTATGAACATTACAAAATCAAAATATTGTTCAAAATAAACCGAATTGATTAGCACTAAAATTTAAGCTTGTGTTTTGGTCTCATTTATTATATTGTTTTTAAATTTCCACTAAACTTGCGCTTTAAAAATGTGCTTTTTGCGTAAAAGTTACATAATAAGCCTATAATTAAATTTTTTCACCTTTTCATTTGTTCGAAAATTCCTAAAAAGGTTGGCCAACCCTGGGTTATTGCATAACTATTTTCATCAAAACTTGAAAAAACAGTTGGTTCCTATGATATGATCCGAATTACTTATTTCATTCGTACATGTATGCAGATGATTTATTCATTGAAAAAACCGTGACTGAATCCCGTGAAATATTCCAAATTGAAAATTCCAAGCATGTCTACAAGCGGTCAGTGATAAATTCGTACAATACTTATCTTCAATTCCTGTAATTAGTTTATGCAAATAAATTCCGAAATATCTTGATAAATTATTAGCTAGTTTTAAAATTTAAGACTTCATTAAGAATTTGTAGCAAGAATTGCAGGGAATCACCTTCACATACATATATTAAAAATTCAGGCGAAAGCATAGAATCCCATGAATTAGAACAAACATATAAATACTCAAATACAAACTACTCAATAAAATTAAAATTTCATAAAAATATTGTTAAAGATAACATTTGCTAATTATTTTTACTTACGATTGAGCTGTCTTCCTTCGAATTCTTTTTTGTTGGTCAGAAAATATTCTACGAAAATATCCTTGCATGCGGCTCAACTCCATATTGGAAATAAATTGTCTCTCAAATGAAGTAGAAGCAAAATCTATGCGCGTCAATTTATACCCGTAGAAGATTTGTGCAACATGCATTCAGACAAAAGAATTTTTTTCTAAGAATATAAAGGCAAAAAAGAGGACAGTCATTTTGAGTGGTTTCGCAAGATACCACGTGGACACAATTCTGATCTGTTTTCCAGAAATTAAGACAATCGAGTACGCTATGGCGACTTAAAAACGATTTCGACAGTTCACAATGTCATTATCTGGATTAAATTCAAAGAAACAGATTTCCAGTTTCAACAACATTTATCTTGATGAAATAAGTTATTTCATTTTATTTTTCTTTATTTTTCCAAGAAAATAGTGAATCTTCTTGGTTGTAATTAAAAAGAAATTAAGCTGGTAAAACATAAACAAAATTAATTAGAACTTGGAAAAAAGCTAATTAGATTAAATTTCTGAGAAACTATTAGCAAATGTTCTTTAGAGACTATTTCGTAATTACCAAAGAAGATACGCCATTTTTGAAATATTGGCTAGTAAAATTAGAAAACGAAAAACATTCGTTCTTAAATTGTTGTAAAAGTCGAATTTTAAATCTGTAATAAATTTTTTTCATGTAGGAAAAAGTAAACTAGTCTACGTGTGAGCAAAAATGGTTCAATAAATTGAAGAGAAATACAAACTATCAAAGGTTAACCCAAACTATTTCATGTGCGTTATTTTTGTTCTATGTTTAGCATCTGGCAACGCTAATTTGTATTTTGCGTTTTGTATTATTTTTATCGGGTGATTGTGTGATTGTGTGTGTGTGTGTGTATTCCCTTTTTGAGACAAGATTGATTGTCAATTTTACCAAAAGAAATTAATCATATAATATTTTCTATCATGAAATAATAAAAGTAATTAAAAAAATCTGAAACTGTTTTCATCAAACAATACATATAAAATTTCCTATTTTTGGTTCGCAAGTATTTAAAACAAATTATAGTATAAAATATTAAATTTTTAAAAATTAAAAACTGCAGGTTGATAACTTCCCACATGGGATCAAAAGTATTTATTAGATTAGATAAAATGTGGTTCTTTATCAAAGTATTTCGTAAATATAAAAAACAAGTAAAAAGAAGAAAAAAATTTTAAGTCAATTCCTACTCTTAGATCTAAAAAGAAAAGTTTTATTTTAGTTACAATTAATATAAATATGTATATACATAGGACAGAATCACAACATTAAGTGGTCATTAATTTTTATTAATTATCATTAAAATATCGTATTGTCATCCAAAACAACCGTGTATATAAAATTTCAGTTCAACTGAATGCTTTAAAACGTGAGAAAAATAACCTTTTCAAGTTTTGA
>BMAV01026108.1:381864-393376 GCA_019973955.1 Trichonephila inaurata madagascariensis | reverse complement strand
ATATTAATAGTAAATCCAAAATTTAAGTATTCTTTAGAATATATCCTTGATTTAATTTTCGGAACCATGCTCTTCTGTGTACTTGTTAATACTTTATTATCATCGAATGTTCCCTACGACTTAAAAATATATCTATGATTTTGTTTTAATCTACTGCCGTAAATACTTAATACCGTGATTTACAACTAGAGCGTAAAGTATAAAATGTACATTCAAGACAGATTCGGTAGCTATAGAAGTATTGACTCGACCAAAGCTGAATGGAGTTGTACCAGGTACAGGCTTTTTTACATGTTTTATGCAGACATCCGATAGGTTGCCCAGACTCACGCAAACGTTCGCCAGAATTTTTGCCAGATGTGATGAATATGATAGAGAGCAACATAGACTAGACTATTTTTCTAATGATATTTGTACCTTTAGAAATAGATGATGAAGGGAATAAATATTTAATTAAATATCATTGTACAATCTGTTCTAATTTAAAAATTAGAGAAAGAAAATAGCATAATAATTATCCTATTACTTAAAAGTAATTTACTTAAAATATATATTACTTAAAAGTAACATATACAAAATTTAACACTTATCTTGTGAAGATGTACGGTTTATAATTAAGATTGCATTGCAGTTTTAGAGTCAAAGTGCATTATATATATATATATATATATATATAGTATTGCATTCAATACATTATTATTGTATAAGGGGGGCGCGATAAAAATTATGATTGAAAAGTGGGTCACCAGTACTGAAAGTTGAGAAGCACTGATATAGGTAGATGATTTATTCGTTGAAAAAATCGTAACTCTGAATCTTCTGAAATATTCCAAATTTCTGAAGCATGAATGCTATTAAAGTAATTGTAATCTTTAATCAGGGCATTAAAAGTTTCATTTTGTATTTTAAAAATTCTTTTATGCACTAAAAAAGAAAGTTTAAAGTACGTTGTAGAAAATGGATTTCTTTATTAACTCTATCACTAAAATTTATAAGCTTGATATGGTTTCTTAGTTAAAAACTAAATCTTATAGTTATCAATGTTACATATATATATGAATAATATACTAAATTGTAAGCTGAACGTCACTGGGAAATGGAACGCGAATCGTTCCTCCATCCCATATCAGAATGGTATAAGTGGCCTGGTTGTGGAAGAGCCTTGATGGGAGAGGATGTCTCCTGATTGGTTGAGAGGGAGGTGGTAAGGGGTGTGGCTAAGGTGTCTGCTTCGGAAGACATACGAGGTCGAAAGAGTACATCCTAGCAAGTTAATGAAAGGTTGACTCGGAATTGGATGATGGTACTCGGTGAGTAAGCACTCTATTGGCTGACATGAGACTATAGTACATTGTGTTACAAGTTTAACTTAAGTTTAATCAATAAGTAAGAAAATCGCAAGACGGTACAGGACAAAGTAGAATATTCACAGTAATACATAGCTTAAAATTAAGATTTCAGGATTAAACGCTTTCTACATAGAATCAGTCTTAAGACTTCTTTTATCAAAAATAACTAACTATTTTTCCCTTAAAAGAAGATTCTAGAATACTCGGAAAAGTAAGTCATAATATTTATTTCGTATAATTAAAATAATAATTTTCTTTCCCAATATTTCCAATCCATAGAAAAAGTATACTTCACAATTATTTGTACAATGTTTTATTGCATGAATTTACGCTTTGTTATGTTCACTATATTTAAACAATCGGTAATTGATTAACATAGAACAATCAATGGCGGTAAATAATTTACTAAAATGTCAAACAAATATTAATAAAATTTGAAATTTTTTTTAAAAAAATCATGTTTTTTTAATTGTAAAAATAGCCCAACAAATTTCAGCAAACATTTCAAAAAGCTTTTAAATTTTTTTACTAAATATTGATTTTGCCGAATTCATGGCGATTTTAGTTAATCAAGTCAATGAATGCCAAAATACATATATATATATATATATACGTTATTTCTTTTATTATGAACACATTTCATATTTACCAGTAATATTTGTACTTATTTAGTTAAATGACAGAATACCTATAGCTAGTACTATTTAAAATCAGTTTGTTAATCAAATAGAGACTTTAAAGGAAAAATTCAACACAAATCAATAAAATGGCGTTGTTTTTTCAACAATTCCAGGATTTAATTGAACTTTGTCATGACCTTGAGGTAGCGGGTGTAGTCTGGGACACCGAATCAACAGACATCGTTATAAAAATAATAACTTTTATTTTGGTTCAATTAATTTACGATCAATCAAGATTATGTTGTTGCTACTAATCTCCCGTCTGGTCAGACTAGATCAGTGAAACCATTAATTTTTATGAAGTCCGATACTAGACGTAGACTATCATGGATATCTTCCCAGTTCGGTCCAAGGCAGCCCAAGATATATTGAGGTGAAGCCTGTTCTAGCTGGCGTTTAGGGCAAATAGGAAACCTCTTATTGTCTCCAGAACAAGTGACTTTTTAAGTGCCCACTTGCAATTCGGGACAGACAAGCGTTGGACTGCCCTTCACAAGGAAGAGATAAAGGAAGCCCTGGTCTTTTGCCGTTATACCATTTAAGAAACGAAGGTTTGAACAATTTTTCTTTATTTTGGGCGTTTTACCTTGAGAATAATTCTAAATATGTGAGCTCTAAGGTGGAAGAGACAGGATGGTCTAGTCCCTCCTCTGCAAGAGTGTCAGCCAATTCATTTCCGTAGATATTGACATGGGACGGGATCTGTTGAAAATGTGCTTTGTGATAGTGGGAAATGAGTATAACTTTTCGTAGGATAGATAAACTGATTTTATCTCCTATGTGGGCCCAGGTTTTGAGGTATTGAATTGAATTATGACTGTCAGGTAGAGTCCAGAGGTCTTCGTAGTTACTTTCGCTCTTGATTTTCACCAGTCCCATGTGAATTGCAATTAATTAGTTTCGAAAAACGGAACAGAAATCTGGGTTACGTTGTTTTATGGAGTGTTTCTCTGGAGGTGTTTGAATATAAGTTCAACTGCCTGCCTGTTTATCAATTTTATTACCATCGATATAGATTGGAATGTCATTTGGGGGAATTTCATTGGTGATCTCCAGGGCCAATTGATTAAGGAGGTCAGGAACAGTCTTTCTTAAAAAGTATGGTAAAGAGGCCGTCGCCAAAAGCAACATTGGAGAGTTCTTCGCAAGTATTAAGATTACAAATCAAGATTATAAGCCGAGGGAGCAACCAATTTAGATAACTACCTTAAGTTCTTAAGACAAATACTGAAATACTTATCTGAGTGTGATTCGATAGAAAAGCACTCTCTCGTCAGATCTTTCCTGGGTCTACTATAATAAAACTTCTCTCTTTTGCCCAGGTTTCCGAAAGGCACTTCGCTAATCTCATTTTAATAACAATGTAATGAGACTAATTCCAACACTCACATTGCTAGGGTTTAAATTAGCATAAAATTAAGCTCTGTCTACGGAAGGCAGTTTTAAACTCAAACAACAGTTAAAGAAGTATTTCCCTACGAGGATTAGTGAATGGACGCGAATAGAACTCATCACAACTTACGAAAACTCATATTTCCTTATTAAATATTTAACGATAGATCGAAGTATACTTACTTCGATTTTTGTTTTACAATTTAAAAAGTATAATTCTTTCAGTATGCTCAATGACTAAAAGTGGACGTATTTTTACATACACACAAAAGATTTCAAACGATGATTTCAAGAAAAAGGTTTTTCATTTATTTTTAAATTTTTTTCGTAGATACAAAACTATACGTCTAAGTTTGAAATCAGCCTAACAATTGAATTCTAATTAAGCATTTTTACAGAAACCTAAAATAAAATGTTACATTTCTGTGCAGTGATTTTATTGGCCGATTTCATAAATATGAATATGTAAAAGATTTTAAGAATTTCATTTGATTTTAATGTAGTTTTTGATATCACACTGTCACATTAATCCACTGTTTGCTTTATATTGTAAGCTTTTAGGGATTTAGCAAGTTTGAAATAAGTTCTCTTTGGATGTTTCACGAAGCTAAGTGATGTTGAAGCTATTCAAGAATATCAATAAAACATTAAAAAATATGCCTTTATTCATTGTAAGCCTTGCCTATTGTGAATTGGTTTTAAAAAGACAATGGAATGAATTATTGAAAATATTTGTGCTATTCAACAAACTAGCCCTGATGAAAACAGATACAAAATTAAAGGTAAGACATATGTAAAGGTGGTAGTAATTCAGATAGTTGATTCATCTCCAAAAAGAGAATTGTAAAAATAAATGAAATGTTTGGCGCTTAAATTAAAAGACGTCTTATTGCTGTTATAATCGCTGTCTTCATGGTCTAAGAGCTTTCTTAATGTCAAAATTGATTAAAAGACATACGAAAAAATTACGCTATATAAAACAGTCACCAGATCTATAGGTTATCTATGGATCTGAAATTAGGACTTCGACTAAATTACAGACTGACTGAACAGCTAGTAATTTTTGAGCGAAAAATTCTTGGATATATCTTTGATGCTGTGTATGAGAATGAATTGTGGAGAAAATGACACGTTTTCTTTAAACTGTATAAGCTATTTAAGGAAGCAGATGTCAATAAATCCATCAAAATTAATCGTTTGAGGTTTACGGACCCCTCATTCTTTACGTTCAGAATTTTTTCAGTTACAAACCTATTGGAACAAGAACTAGGGGTTGGCTCGTACTGAGATTGGCTGATTGTGTGAAGGACGATTTTAAAGTTATAAGTGTGACTAAATGGAGATCTGTTGCTAAGCGAAGATATCAGAATGGAATAAGGTTCTTGAGAAAGGCTTGGCCCACCCAGAGTTATTGTGTCATTAGAAGGAGTGAGATGTTTGTGAGATAATACAAGTGATTATATAAATTGTAGTAAGAAACAACAACCGAATTATAGACAGCAAGATTAATAAAATTATTTTTTAATTTTTCATCTCTTATATGCAGTGAAATGCAATGGTAATTTGAAACAAGAAACAAGTTTCCAACAGTTTTACAAAAACTGAATCTATATCTGTACAAATTTGATTACAAAAATAAATATATATAAGCTTATAAATTAACTAGGTTTGATTTGAATTTTTTTTTATTCACGTCGTAATATTAAGCGATGCGATGGTTATTCGCTAGAAATCAATTGGAAAGAATTAAAAAAAATTCCGTTTAAAGTATTCGAATGATTGTATTGTTACGGATTCTATAAAATTCTTTTATGTATAAAAAAGACATCAACCTCCCTATAAAAGGAGCTACATACTAATCTTGTGGAATTTTTTTCTATTTTTATAGATAATAATATATATTACAATTTAAATTACATGAATTAAAGTCGATGGGCCTAAAATTCAACTAACTGTAGATTTGTGAGCTGAATTTTGCATTCTTTACGTTCTAAATCTATACTAAACTTATCGTAGTCCTCATAGCAATCTATCGTTTTTAAAAAGTTTGTGGAGCACCATTGTTCCGGCAAAAAACATTTTATATGCTTCTTTATTAGAGTATAGTATAATAATATTTCTCTATCTTCGACATTTTAAATATATATTGTATCAGTCGGCAAAATGGCCAAACATGTAATAGTATTGTTCAAATACTTAATTATAACTACCGATATTTACTATCCAACATGATATATTTGAAATCAAAATGACGAAACTCACACATGCCCATTCAGAACCACATAAGAACAAATAATTTCAATTATATGATTATGATACAGGATTTACTGGACCCACTTGTGTGTGTGCATTAATCTTAGTACACAGTTGTCGAAGTTAAATTTCCCAATTTACAGGGCTGTGCAAGGCATTGTTTGGATCATAATGCCATAATAAATAGACAATATATTTCAAATCATGAACTCATAATTCATTCACAAAAGTACAAGAAGTAGCTGATAGAAGCCTCTGCAACGCGATAAAACATTCTACAAATGTTTTAAGTATGTGACATGGTTCTTCACAGCCTTTTCCAATCGTAAACTTTTGTGTTTTACTGTGAAACACAGTAAGCTTGAGTTAATTTCATAAACATGCCGAAAAATGCTGACTTTCAGAAGTTGCACGCTGTTTTCAGCAGATGTGTTTTTTTTTTAAAAATCCTCATGAAACCACAGAACAACAACCAACCAACATATCCTGTACCTGATAAACATTTAAGCTGTTCGGTTGTTTCGATCCAGTAAATCTTCAGCCGTCCTCGTATTTCTGGAACAAAAGTTTCACTAGCAGAGCTTTGTCTTTCTAGGTCGGCATCACCGCCTTCCATTTTAATGGACTCTTCCTCTGCATACGTTGTACAGACACTTCACAAGCAAATCACACTTCATTAATGTCTAAGTGTACCAACTTTTATATAAATATGAAGTGTATGCTTTAAAGTGTTTGCTGTTGAAATTTCATGCAATGATTTATATAACATCCTACACAGCCTGCTGAGTTTGAGGTCCAACAATTAATTACAATTTAATTTAATTTAATTTAATTTAGCGTTTTACCACACATTTTTAATTCTGATTTTTGATTTTGTGCATTTATATATATTTATTTCACATAAACAAGCGTATTTTAAAACACATTTATTTTGTTTACTTATTACAAAATTGGGATTAAGGTGTCCGACTACGTTCGGAACCGTGATTTTACAAAAGCATGTAAATGGATAGTATTTATGATATTTAGCGTCACTTAGATTAGACAATGTATATAAAATTGGGTTAAGAATAGTATTACAATAAAAAATTATTTAAGTACAATATTTTGACAAAAAATGAACTTAGAATAACTTTTTTTCCAAATGTTCTCCTTTTGTAAAAAATGCTTCTATTGTATTAATATTTTGCCTGTATATAGCTTAGACCTCTGTACAGAGGCTCAACTAGAATTTTTGAAATGCATAGCTTGGAAGTCGGTTTATCCATGTTTTACGAAAACAGAAGGGAGAAATTTTAAGAAAATACGCCGATCATTATTTCAAATGGTTGTAACTCTGAAAATAATTTGAATTTTTCAAAAATCATAGTTGAGCCTCTGTACAGAGGTCTGAGCTATATACAGGCAAAATATTAATGCAATAGAAGCATTTTTTACAAAAAGAGAACATTTGGAAAAAGGTTATTCTAAGTTAATTGTTTGCCAAAATATTGTATTTAAATAATTTTTTTTTGTCATAATGTCCTTAAAACCATTTTATACATGTATTCTAATCTAAGTGACACTAAATATCATGAAAATTATACATTTATGCGCTTTTTTAAAATCATGGTTCCGAACGTAGTCGGATACCTTAAGAATTGATTGCAAATGCAAATATTCAAATACTGGATCACTTAACCCTGTAAGGCTCTAATCTCCAATCATAACATTTTTTTATGACTGTATCGCATGCTCCAATACCCAGTGTTAAATAATTTCTTAAATAAAGATAAAATTTTACATTTATTACTTCTTTTGAATTACTTTAAAATAAAAGAGTCACATTAAAAGTAAAGTTTAAGGAATTAATCAAAGAACGGAGAAAAACTAGTTAAAGATAACCATGACAGTGGACGTGGTAAGCCTAGATAATTCGAATACAGCACAGAAGTATGCCCTGGTTTTAAATTACGAGGTTCTTGTATAAATAAATACAAAACCTTTTGATTGTGTGTAATTTAGAAAAAGAATTTTGAGAGTAAAGATTTAAAAATTAAAAGGCAAAAATATCCAAGATATGAAAACACAATAAGTGCAAAGTTTCGTGGGTACAAAGAAAAAATTCCGACTGTCTATCATAAAATTACAGTAAATGTGTCTTTGAAAGTTTTTTAAAGTCTTTTGAATCTTTTTTAAAGATTCAAAGTGAAAAAGGGATGGAATGCAGAATCATGTAACTAAAAAAGTGGCAGATTATAAAAACTCAAGAACTGTAAAGATTTGTCTTGGTCCGTGAAAATTTAAGGTAAGGTATATTTGTCAATTTTTACGAAAGTAGAATTTGTCGAGTTATAAATTTGTTTAAAAAATTTGATGGATTGTATCTTTATAATTGGTCTACGAGTTTTTACTTTGCTCGCCGCATGAAGGGCAGAGATATTAATATAAATTATTCCAAAAATTAAATTATACTCCTTTGAGGGCTTAGTTTTTATGTTTATTGAATGTTTTTTTTCTACCTGCACTTTACTACTCAAAGGTACGCTAACATTTTGATTTCCAGACAGACGACTTTGTAATGAAAGCTAACACCGTGAGAGACGAAATAAATTGTTCGCAGAAGCCGATTTGGTTTTCTGACAAAAATAGCATAAAAAAAGTGTTAATAAAACTTTTGATCAACTTTTGTAGAGTAGCTTTCCAGGTTTTCTTACATCCCATGGTTTGAATACGTGTCATCTGATTGAATTGACAAATGAAACAGATAACATTTAACATTGCGGTTTTGAAGGAACAAGAATCATTCCATAGATGTTGAATCATTTTTCCTAATCATGCTGCTGACATATCACCCAGTTCAAGATATGTTATTTATCTTCAAGAATACCACAGGCATCTTTGGAAAAAATAAATTCTTCTTTATTCACATAATTAAAGTCACTCGGATATTGATTGATAGCTCATTGAACCAATCTAATTTTATTACTCATTATAATCAGTTAGTACTCTATACTCTTTCCTTTCTTTGTCCGTAAAGTTTCTATAGAACTATCATCGTACAATTCATGTTACACGACTATTTTTTCAACAAGTAAAGAAGGAATTAATTCAAAACCACATAGATTTAATTTATAATCTTCACTTCATCCTAAAATTAGCATGCATTACCAAAAAGCAATACCGATTGAAGTGGTAAATAAACATCGAAGGGTAATTTTTCACGCTCCAGTGCTTGACCGACATGCAAGACATCATCTCACGCCCCGAACTTACGCGTGATTTGCTCTTCCGTGATATCATCGCATTACATGTTGATGATGTCGTCATGTCATAACTTTTAACCAGATGGCGCAGTCAACATCTGAGTGGAAACATTACTGTCCAATTTCTGTTACACTAAAGAAAGGAATTTGAGTCCCGCTAAATTTAACAGGCTTCTGCCCCTATATAGAACGGGATTTTAACTATATCAAAACTGAAACAAACGAATTCTCTGAAATATGGCCTTCTAAGGGCTTACGGTCATGACCACTTTGCAATTGCAGCCTTTTTTGTGAGTTTCAGTAAATAAATATTATATTTGGAGTTTCAATGATTGATTTCTTACTCTTAAGCATCATTTATACAAGACTGAAAGCAATTAATGACAAAGATGTAGCTAATCAAAGGCTTTCATGTTCTCTCGCAATTGCTAGATTTTTGCCACTCGCCGTTTACTGCCTTAACGCCGTGTCTGTTTTGACAATCATGGGCCATTGATTATGGTGACAAAGCACGTCTACTTCCAAAATTTAAAAAAAATGATTAATTGTAAAAAAAAAAAAAATTCCAGAATGTATTTTATGATTTCAAGTTATTTTAATGTTGCTTGGAATTAAACAATTTTCGAGAACTAGTTAACGCTGTGTTTCAATTAGGCAACATTTCAATATGCCAACGGAGAAAGGAATTGCCACCTGAAGGATTTCTTAGTTAATATTTTTTTAATATGAAATTTGACATTATTAGTAAAGTAAACGTGATTCAGTTTAGTATAGATGCTTCAATATAAATCAAAGATAGTTGCAGAAATTCTACTATCCTTATATTTGGTTCGTAACATTTTCCAAATCAAATTATATTTTTAGGTCCGAATTCCCCTGTAACAATGGGCTCAAATGGTGATCCTGAACCTCAAAGAATTTAATATATTTTAGAGACTATGGATTGACTTCAAAAATATGTTGAATATTTACCGGAATCTATTTAGTTCGAATACTTTGCAACATAAATTTAATGCGAAAAAAATAAACTACAGACAATTAAACAAATTTTCGACAACAATTCACGCATGTACTTCTACTTCTACTAAATATTTTTTTTTTGAGTTTTAAGCAATCTTTACATATGTTTTATTATTTAAATTAAATGTTTTGAATTGCTGAAATGTAATAAGCTTACCAACTGCTTTTCCTTCAAAAATGTCATTACTTACTAGCACCCTTTCAGGGTGCCGATTATTGGTATCTCGTTTAAGTAACCCTTTAATCCAAGGTGAACGTCTGATGGCCAAGACTATTCTCGGTATGGTGGTTCAATTATTTTTTAAGTTAATTTTACATTTGTTTATATGCATATTTCATTTGGGAATTCTGATTCATTTCACTTTCTGATTAAAATTATTTTTTTATAATACAAGACTTTAATTATTCAATTGACGTACTTAATTTCAATCACGGGTTCAAGTGTAGTATAGTGGGGGAGGGGGGGGAGCACTCTTCATGTTTTGGTGAGATATCGAATTCATTATAAAATATATAATAAATAATTCCGAAAAAAGTACCTTGGCAAAAAATGGACTGCGCCAAGTGGCCCCCCTATACTACACTTGAACCATTATTTGATACTTAAGAACTTCCTAAATTAATATAACACAATCTTCTTTTTTTTCCTCTTTGCGAATTTTTTTTATGTTGAAATTTTTTGTTAAATTCGAAGGATTTTAATTTTTTGAATATTTGTTACATGTGTAATCCCATCGACCATAGATGTTGGTGATATGACTGTTGCCTGCTTGACAAAAGCCATGATATTCAAAATGAATAATTAATGCACTATTTTGTTTAAGTTGCACCGTTTAACAGCAGTTTTTGATTGATGAAATAATTGCTGATTTGATGAACTGCTATTTAATAAATTTAAAATCTTAGGTAAGGATCTTATATAAATGTAAAATGTTTCCGACGCCAATGTGTTACAGCAACTTTGGTATGAATTAGAATTGACCTTAAGACAATTTATGCTGCTTTAATAATACTGCTTTGGTAATTTAATTTAACTATTGATTTGTTAATTATTATTTTCTCCTAGCGTTTCGTGATCATTGTAGAACTCGTCATATCACTTCGAAAAACATTATCCTACCTCTTGAATAATGTCTTTTATGTTGTTAACTCTCTTGCCTCTCAATGCTTCGTTTAATTCTAGAATAAAAAAAGTTGCATAGGACAAGTTAGAAAAATATGGCATATGTTGAAAAATTTTGTAGCCTAATCCTTTCAATGCCTGAACCAAATCTCTCTTTCAACCACAGTTGCATATTAGCAAGAATATGGATGTCTTTTGTACTCATACCAGTGGTGCATACAGGGGGGGTCCTAGGGTCCGGACACCCCCCCCATAGCCCTTGATTTTTTTCCGATTGGTTATAATTCTAATACGTAAAATTTAATTAAATATTTGTTATTAATGATTAATTTTATTAATTAATGCTAACTATTTATTCAATAATTAGTTTTTTACTGTGTTTTGTTCCTGAAAATCGACAAAATCAAAAATAGCATGATACAAGAATGGTGCACTTTCCCGCGGGGGGGG
>BMAV01026108.1:356404-381764 GCA_019973955.1 Trichonephila inaurata madagascariensis | reverse complement strand
TTTTTTTTTTTCTTTCTTTGGCTCCCCAACCACCAACACAACAAAAATAGCATTAACAAAGACTCTTCAACGATCCACCCCCCCCCCCCCCCCCCCTTAAAACATTCCTGTGGGCGCTACTGACTCATACCATACTGTTTCTTGATCAGAGCCATTGGTGTAATGTACACTCCAGCATCGCAGAGGCCCAGAATCGGGGGCCGAAAAACCTGACTGATGCCAAGTATGTATTTGGGCTTAGGGCCCCAAACCTCTGTCCGTGGACCCTTATATTCTGTTACGCCACTGACCAGAGCATCACTTAATTCTTCTATAGTGTGCATTAATTAGTACTAGGGATGGCATGACTCTTCTGCAGGTTGTCTATTACAATGACTCCATGGCAGTCTGAAAGACAGCATTACCTTCCTTGCAGACTTTTGCACCTTAGCTTCCTTGAAAGAAAGTGACTTGCTGTGCTTTCACTCCTTGCTATTTTTTTGTTTCTGGATTATATTGTTAGATCCAAGCGTCATTCATAGTTATGCAGCAAACACAAAAATCATCTTCATTGGCTCCAATGGCTTAACATC
Organism: Trichonephila inaurata madagascariensis; assembly: GCA_019973955.1. Lineage (NCBI taxonomy): Eukaryota > Metazoa > Arthropoda > Arachnida > Araneae > Nephilidae > Trichonephila > Trichonephila inaurata. Next base: position 381,192 of record BMAV01026108.1, on the reverse strand, counting down.
TGTCCTGGCAGGTTGCATCATGTTCCCTTCTGAAAAAGAATCAATAATTGGGGAACCCTGCATATTAACACATTTAACATGAGCAATTAATGAATAATTTTCTACACACTGCAATAACAGATCAGTTTAATTCTGGATCATTCAGAACAGCGGTTATTAAATTGTGGTATGTGGACCCCTACAGTGGTGCCCAGCACCTTTCTAGGGGGTCCATGAAAGTTTCTCATCTAATGTTGATTTCCATATTTTACAGACTGAAAGACCTTGTGGAAAAATTAAAAAGATGTACCATCCTAGACCAGATCACTAAATTGTCCCAAATAAAAAATATTTACTAGAATATGTTTTTCAATCAAGATCACTAATTCAGGTTTTTAATTGTTTGCAATGACATAGCCATTATACTAAAACGTAATATTTTCTAAAAATATATGGTAGACACATGTACAAAGATTAAGAACTGAATTCGCATAGTTGGCAATATGGTGACGATTGCGTCCATCTTTATTTCCTAATGGAATTGTGCCTACATTACTTATTGAAGTGAAACTTTTTTGTGCTTGGGAGTGAATGAGAAATTTGCCCAGTTTTGGTAACAGTCAAAAAAGCGAACGGAAGTAGTCTTCTCCCCATCCCCCCGAGTCATTGCCGTAATGACAAGATAGCGAGTGGGTGGAAAAGGGGGGAGCGGGGGCACCACTTGACTTATGTTATATCCATGAAAAAGTTGGATGATTGCCCACCTCTCCGATTACTCAACTTGCCCACCTAATGATTGGGGGTCCTTTTCCTCCAGACCTGGGAACATTACGCATTATGGTGTAGACAAAATAGGTCTCGCAGTAAAATCGTGCCTTTTTGAAATATTTCCTTAGATTGTTGGCTACAAGACTGTGTTTGGTGGCTAATTTGTTTTTTTAATTTTCATTTGCGTTGAATTATTATTAGTTCTAGTCAGAATGCCTAAATCAAATGCACAAAGAGGAAAAGAGTCTCATGAAAGAAAAAAAAAAGAAAAACTAGCAGCAAGTCCAGTCGAAAGAGTGACAGAAAAATAGTGTTAATTCATAAAGTGCTACTGCCAAATCGCCATCAGAGTACATGAAAGAATATCAAGCACAGAAAAAAAAACACTGCAAAATACTCTTAATGCCCCTGTTTAAGGGATGGGAATGCCATTGAGACTCTTCTAATGACTGCACAGATTAATACGAACTTAGTGAACCACCCTGTGCCATTAACTGCAGAGCCCTCAACAAGTCTAGTGCGTGTTGGAACTGATGCATGTAAATTAATAATAAATTCTATCTTATGTTACAAAGACTATGATTCCCATAAAAATGCTCGCAAAGATTTTCAAAAGGGATTCACTGATAATCCTTTCGGTCACGGGCATTTAATTTATGATAGATTATGGTTTAGAGATAATTTGAGAATGCCTGTTGCTGAGCAAAAAATATTTTATAACATATTTTACCGGGAATTAATTTAGAAGACACAATTAAAGCATGCTACAATTACCAACAAAGTTTAAATTGGAAAAGTATACCAATTTATATAAATATAATGGTTTTATACCCAAAAATTCCAGCGCATCTTTCTACTTTGGATTTGGTATCAGAAAGACTCATTTCGCTATGAATCCCTTTCATGTAAATTAGGTGATTGAGGCAAGTATGCGGTAAGTTTGAATTATTAGGGCGAATAATCAATGTTCTAATGTCGCCAAAGAAGTTTCACTTCTATCGCGCGGCGTTCCAAGCACCATTTTTTTAAATTATGAAACTAGTATTTTGTAATATTTTTTTATATACATATATAATAAGATGTCCACTGTTTTCTTAAAGGAAGAAAAAAAAAGTGTTAAAAAAAGTTATATAAATAGCCGAGACCAATCTTAAGACTACTGAGGAACCTTTAAATCACTCGGTTATGTGAGGGATGTTCAAAATTTTGGGTGCCTGCAGTGTCACACTGATGCATAAAGAGGGACCGCAATGATAGAAAGTTTTAAGAACCACTGATTTAGAAGGTTGCTCTTTGATCTAACTGGATAAAAACCTGTATTTTCTTCATTGTGGCATCAGCATGCATGAGAAATGGTTTTCCATTTCTTGCATCATCTACGAGAGACATGTGGTCAGTTTGAAAATTCCTTTTCCATTTTATAATAGTGTCATATGACTAAACTATCATTTAGGTAAATAACCATTTCATTGTGGATTTGCTTGGCATCTTAACTTTTAAAATGAAGAAATTTAATTACCCTGCAAGTTTGTATCTTCTCCATACTGTTGGTTACTTTGGTTTCTTCAACTGTAATGAATCAACTTCAATAGTTGCTTTTTATAACATTAATATATATACGTTAGGATCCATCTATATGCTGAATAAGTGTTATTCAGATGCCTTGGTTGCTTTTTAGTAATAATTAGAACTTTGATACTCCTATGTACATTGATTGCATATTTGTGTTTTATTTACAGTTTTTATTATCCATTCAAAAGAAAATATTTTGATAAAATATAAATCAAACTTATGACAGAGTTTGTGACTTTAATTCCAGTTAGAGTCAAAATTGAATTTGGTCATACCTTGAGGAAACTGTGCAATTATTTCTTCTTCACTGGTGCAGCAGTTCTACATTAACCCTGGCATTTCTCCTTTCCAATTTATCTTCTTAATAGTTTCCAAGTTTAGTACTTATGTACTATTGCAATCATAATGGTGACATAATATGAAACAAAGCACATTGTTGCCAATTCAGCTCATACGACATGTGCAAAATCAGGGTTGCCAACTTGGCAAGTTATCTTGAACGTTGGCATTGTTGGCAAGTACCCCAAGTTTATTTCCAGGCAGTCAATCCTCTTAGGTTTTGCTAATAGTTTAATGACTTATTCAATTTAATTAATTTTAAGGCATATTAATCTATTTTATGAAAGTTGCTGTATTAATTATAATATTATGCTTGAATTCACAGGAATACATTTAAGTTTTTTCAATAAAGTACTTATTGTAGTTAAATATTTGAAAATTTATAATTAATAATTTGCATTTTTTATTTAGAATCTTATCTGAAATAAATTTAAATATTTTGAGAAATTTTGCATTGTTAAAGGATAAAAATAAAGATAAATAGTATTAAAGATAACTTTAAAGTTTTGCACAATATTTTAATTTTTATTTTGTCATTAGTTAATAATTTAAGTAATTATGTATTTTAAACATTAAAGCTTACTTAATGAAAATTAAAGAACTTCTCAGCGAATTTATACTACCAAGATATCCTTTTTCCATGGTCCTTTTGAAAGATTTTGTTCTAATTTTGTCAATTATGTACATGCATGTTAACACTGATATGATACAAATAAGAAACGCTTGAATAAAAATATTCCTTAGTAAACCTTACATAGTAAAATACATGTTTGTGTAAAAATATTTCTTTTTAGTAATCCGTGAAAAGACTTCTCAAGTTGTACTCGTTTAAACTCGTAGTTGCGTGCAATTTTTCAGTTTTAAATTTATCCCCATTAAGACATAAATGTATTAATATTGATAGTAAATTTAATATTTTTAAGCAAAGGTTAGTTTTTTTTAATATGCTTCTTTGGCTGTAATAGCATGATTAATAAGGAAGTCAGCAACTATAAGGTTTGTTTCTGTTGAACATATATGTATAAAATAATGGGAACTGTTTGTGCGTGTGTTCCACTTTAACTATAAACCAAGGAGGGTTATATACTAGGCCAGGTACCATTATTATCACTTGATATAGTTTTAAATTTTGAGGATCATATCCTGGGTACCGTAAAATCCAGCATATAATATGCACTTTTAACACAAAAAATAAGATCGAAATATACAGGTGTGCATTATACGCTGGGTATAAAAATGAGAGCTTTGAAAATAAAAAAACAGATGACCATAAAAGCAATTAGCCTTCTACATAGATCAAAATACTGTTTATTTGAAACAAATGACATTTCACACAAGGGGTTGTAGTTCTAAAAATATTCTATTTTTTCAAAAGCTTGGGATAGTACCTCTAATAAATGACTTCAAAACATAAAAGCATTTTGCAGATACATTTCAGGTTTCTTCGTAAAAAAGGGGGTGCACGTTATACGGCAAATACAACTGAAAATTAAAAAATGCAGCTTGAGAGTATAGGTGAGTGTTATATGCTGGATTTTATAGTATTATGAATTAATGTAACTACCTTATTACATTAATCCAAACAAGTTGAACAAAAGAACGAGGGAATGAGCAACCTCACAAAATTTGTCTAGAAATGAATTCTATTTATAACTAGCTGAAAAGCCCGTTTTTCACATGGGTTGTTTTAAAAATATAAAATCCAGCTGTTATAGCAAGCATAATACTTTTTTAAGAATAAAACCTTGTGTAAGTCAGTATATCCAATATTTTGAAAATAATCCTTTTTAAATGAGTGTTCAGGTTATGAATAATTTTAAATAAACTGTGTGCAGTCCAGCCTAACACAAACAGCAATATACAATACAATACATATGCATACAATGGGGAAAGTGAGAATGAGTTCACACGTCGAAAAGTTGATTCATAACTATGAAATTAGCCGATTATTTGACATTTTGTTGATTAGAAGAGATAGTTGGGGAATAAAAATTGAATTTTAATATTAAAAGCAAATCTTGGAAAAAATCTCTTTGAAGAGCAAACCGTCATGGCCATTAGTTTAAGCGTACCAAGTTTCTCATTTCTGGGTTGCTTAGTTTCCACTACAGAATCAAAGCATGCAGACTGTTTCTTTTATCAGTATATATTATGTTTTGTGAATTGTTTTAAAATTGCATTCCATTTTTTTGTAGGTGCTCTGACTGGTAAAGGAAAACTCATGGGTGGTGCGTTTGATAAAAAGAAGAGGTTACCTGTAGAAACAGATCCAAAGAAACTTGTAAACTACTGTTGCGGCAGTAATATTTATAAAGAAGGTGAAGATGTAAAACTGAAAGAGGATTCTGAGTATCCTGATTGGTTGTGGACTTTACGTCTAGGTCCTCCACCCCCATTGGAGGAAATGGACCCTAATACCAAGGAATATTGGGAAAGACTTTTTTTTCTTCAGAGAAATCGAATGTTGCGACTAAAAGCTCGCAAATATAAGAAAAAATTATTTGTAAATGAAGGTGATAAAATTTACAAACTAAAACAAATAAGATTTAGAGCATTAGCTTATAAATATGATCCTGGTTATGATAAACCTCCGCAATTTGATAAAAGTGAATGGAGAATTATTTAAGCAAATTGTATTTTTTAAATAATAAAGACAGTCTCATTTATTTTACTTTTATTTCATTATTCTTGTGTACTGTTACTTCATTAAGGTTTTTAATACAAAAAATTTAAAAATGCTTAATTTTATGTTTGTAATATATTTTTATGTTGGGGATTGCAAATTTTTATTAAATATTCTTTGTAAACAAAATCAAATGTTTTTGTAATATAGGGATTACAAAAAATTAATATTAAGGGCATTGATATATTATTTTTGGAAAAAAAATCCCTCACTCACTATGTTCATGTTTTACTTTTCATTGCATTAATATATTAGAGATAAATGATTGCCCTTTTTTTATTAGTGATGTTATATATAATCTATTATATTTTTTTATTGGTACATGTCTCAATTTCTAAAGCAATCAATTTGTTTCAAATATGAATACTAAATCATACTTAAAATGATTAAATAAATTTTTATTTTGCTGTCTGTGCATATTTGTGTTTATTTTATTGATTTAAAACTATTCTCTTATTTAATTTTTTTTTTTTTTTTTTATTCTTGTTATTCAAAATTAGAGTTAAAGCATTTAATACTTATCTAGGTGATATTACACTGTACAGTTAATTTTTCTCTTTGCAATATTATTGGTATTGAATGCTAAACTAAAGACTAAGTTTATAGATGTGATTATTTTAATACTAAAAAATTATTACATTCATTTAATAACATTGGAAGCTCTTATAAAATTATAAAAAAGTTGTAGAGTAATCTTGCAATACAGTTTTTTAATATTTTGACTTCATTTTGTGTATGATGTTAATTATACATTTGTTTTGTATATTATCGTACTTATATTGTAGTTGTTGAATCTCGAGAAGTTACGTATTGAAATTAGAAGTATCTGTTTATTTTTGGGAGAAAAATTAATACTTAATTTAATGTAAAATATTTTTTTTTTAATAAGTTTCATTTTAAGGTCAAAGCATTATCTTTCAATTTAAAGAGCAGGTGGAACATATATTACATATTCTATACTATATGTAGTTGTAAATTTTATTTCCCTCTCGGTGTTTCTAATTTTAGAATTAAATCTGTCCATTTAGCGGTTGTTCACAGGTACTTTTAAATGATTTCTGACTCTGTCGATAGATGGCGTTCACGTCGACGCTTCGCGCTTCATGAAGCTCATCGGCTTTCTTCGGCCCGCCAACTTTCATATTAAACTGAAACTGGTTTCTGTACTAGATGGACGATGACCTACCACTGCTTTCTATCGATTTAGGCGATTTCGGGAGGCATAATATTTTTTTTCTCGAGTGCATATTATCAGTTCCGACGCAACGGTTGTTTGTGTGTGTTGGAGGTCGCATCCTTATCTGAGATACGGATCAACAAAGCCTGTGTGACGCGCTCGAGTTGGTGCGATCTTTTTCCTCAAACGAAAAGTAAACTTCATCTAGAGCAGTGTTTCTATTGTGGCTGCAACACGATGCCGCGAATAAGCTAAGTACTGCGTATGTAATGCCGATCTTCGGATTATTAGTTTGTGCCGATTCTATTTTGGATTTTTATTTTACGTACCGTACCAGGTAAGTTTACGTTCTTTCTTTCTTTTTTTTTTTTATTGTTGTAAGTTTGGGTTTTCCATGCATGCTAACATCCTCATTGATGAGCGTGACTCACACGCTTGTGGAATACTATTTTTTTTAATTGAGAAATTGGTTTCGAATTCGATCAAATGTAAACCTATATATGGTGGAATTTTTAGCGATTGTTTATATGTTCTTAAATGTAAACAAGTAAACAATGCTGGCATCCTACGTGCATCACACATTTCAAGGAAGCTCACCTGTATATTTTTTGAGTGGGTGTTTTGAGAATCCGATGTATTTGTTTTCATGCTTCGTAGTAGTCGATATTTGACAGGTGTTTCCGGTCATTTGCCGTGCAGTATATCCGTGTGTTTATCGATAAGTAATTCCTCAAAGAAGTTCTTTTAAAATGAATATTGTTCTTACAGCATATTTTTGATGCATCTAATATTTTGAGTGATATTTTAAACGAAGATCATTTGAAAGAATTTACGTGTACGGTTTTTTATCCCTACTACACGCATTTTATATGTTGGATATTTTTATTCGAAAATTTTGTTCTAATTTTCATTTTTACTTTTGTTCTTTGTGGAAACAATACAGTTGATAAGTTTTGTTTGTATTATGGAATATGTAACTACCTATACTAAACCACATTTGTAGACTATGTAACTATTACTCTTTTTCCCCCAACTTAGTGCGTTCTACTTAATAAGAAAGGGGGGGGGGGCCCACTAACACATTTTTTTTAAAACCATTTTGTTACTAATTGCTGTTACCCCATGCCAACCCGGTTTTTATGTTTTTTTAAACATTCCATGTGTATAATATAGGTTTTGTTCATCTCTTCACAGACATTATTTCTCTCTCTCTCCCTTTTTAATACACCTTTATTTTTGTTTTCAAACGTAGTTCAAAACTATTTCCTCAGATTAGTTCACCATATTATTACTATGAAAACTAAAATTCTAAACGTTCGTTCTAAAATTCGTATTTGAAAAAAAATTGAATAACTTTTAATTATCCATCAAATTTTTTACCTTAATACCATAAATAAATGAAATAATTTTACACTTTTTTATTGGTATTTGTGCGAAATAATCGTTTTGATGTTTTATATAATCACAAATGAAATCCGTGGAACAAACTGAAAAAAAGAAGCTTTAATAAATTAATTCTCATTAAAGGTTACATTAAAACTAGTATTTTCTAAAGAATTTTACGTGTGTAATAAACTGTTGTAAAACATGGATAAAACTAATAACCATGTCGTTTCATTAGAAACATTAAATAACAGTTGATTCTCTTTTTAAAAATCTTGCAAATCAAGTTATGAAATTTAATATTCCACTTCGTACCTCATGTGATATTCAAAGCACTTGTGAAGACAAATCAAGAATTAATTGATGAAACTATATATTCTGCCGAATTTGGCAGTTTTCCAAGTGCGGGAACAAAGAACTAGTTTAAACCTCGTTAACTTCTAGAAGTGTTCACCTAGGAATTTATAGTTCGTCTGTCTATTTGATAGTATAGAATGCTTTAATAGTTAGAACGGCTTATTTTTCATATTTTTTCCCTTTCAAAATTTATGATTATGAATTTTTTAAAAAAAATTTAATTTGTCGTCTGAATAAAATTAACTTGGAATAAGTTATTTCAAAATCGTTTGTCAGTCAATCGAATTTCAAAGGACTAAATTAAGCCTTTTTTTAATTAGAATTATTAGATAAACTCTATAGTGAAAACAAAAAAATTGTAAATGAACCCAAGGTTATGAAGGTAAAATGTTCTGGCACAAGAAATTCTTTAAATAGTGGAAAATTAAGCCATAAAAAAATTTAATCTGCTATAGCAGGGGGGAAAGAAAAAAGAAATCTTTTGCATTTTTCTACAACGGATAATGTGATTTGACTTCCTAGATTAAATTTTATCAATGTTTTTGATTTTAAATGCCATTTTTTCCCCCTATAAAAAATGGTATCTTAGAATATTAAATTTTATGTTGTCTAGTCAGAGCATTTTAGTCTTCATCATAATCTTTGGAACTAATTCTTATAAAAACCATTGTTCCGTTTTATTTGATAGACATTATGTCGTAGTTAGATTTAAGAGGTATATAGTCTAAAAAAATTTTATGCGTCAAAGTGTAGTTATATAGAAAGGATATGAGAGTGAAAATTTATTAGTTCGTGGTAAAAGTTTGTAGATTTGTTTTTAGTATTAAACAGATATAAATTCAGTGATACACTATCTCTTCAGAAGTTACTACCAAGTGGTCACAGCCACGTTATCTTGGCCGGCGTTGTTTCTATCTGGTCCCATAGATTGATAATTCAGTGTTATACTATAGCTTTTCGGAAGTTACTTCGCCGCTGTAGTCATGGTTACCAACTCTTTGCCGGTGTTGTTTCTGTCAAGTTGTGGTTTCGACTTCTCGCCCCTCTAAATAAAGACCTGCTTCATAGAATGGTAGATATCGCACTTACGTCTACATGTTTTTTATAATGTAACCCACCCATAACAGAGGTCCGTGTAGCCACTGCTTTAGAAGTTACTATGTCGTTGTAACCAAGCGGTCATGGTCACGTTCTCTTGACCGACGTTGTTTATGTCAAATTGTGGGCACAGATCCTGGTCCCATAGACTGATAATAATAATGTAGATTGATAATTCAGTGTTACAATATCTCTTCGGAAGTTACTACGCCACTGTAGCCAAGAGGTTATGGTCACTAACTCTCGGTCGCTTGGTTTCTGTCAACTTCTGGATTCGAATCCAGGTCCCTTTAAAGACCTGCCTTGTATACGTATATAGAATGGTAGGTACACATTAAGTTAGTCAATGCTCAAAATCATCACATTACCATGATGTGGATGTTTGCAAGAGTGGGTACCAGCTCAGGTATCACCGTCACTTGATTCTGGCTCAAAATTACGAGATACGTCGCCAATAACCCTCTTCTTTAGAGTACGATGGTAACAAACCACCAATCAATCGAGTTAGCTTTGAAAATAATAAATCTTAAGAAAATTTTAACTAAACCTTTTCCTTAAAACGTGACGTATTCAAAATGTGGAAGTAAACATTATCGATTTTTAATTGAAGTCATTTAGGTTAATATGTATATCGAACAGAAAAAAAAAATTAAAGTTCTTAAAAGACGGTTGGCGGGCAGACAAATGAGCACACAAAACGGCCATTGTATTCCAAATTAATTCAAGCTATTTCGTAATTGCATTTTTGTTGTATCAATATTTTTATCTTAAGCAGAGTAACAAAATAACACATCCTGCTGATTTTACAAGCTTACAATTTTTGCTTGCTAAACAAAATTCTTTTACTCACAGGGTATGTTCACTATATTAAAAAAAGAGAAGGAAAGTCTCGTAATTCTTTGCGTTTTGCATAGATTTATAAGTCTAGACGGTTGAGTAAGAAGTTTTAATGGAATTGATATCCGATGGAATGTATTCGAGGCGTTCACACACACACACACATGTTCAATTTAGTTGATAATAAAGCATACATATTAAATGTAAAAAACGATTCGCAGTTTCTGTATAACAGTAGCTATTGTATTGGATTGCTGATACACAATTGTATCTCTATCTTTTTAGTTGAAAATATAATTATTATTTGCATCTCACAATATACAGAGTTAGCAAAAATGATTCATTCATTTGAAAAGACTATTTTCAAAAGTATTATGCTTATACACAGAAAATGTATAAGAAAGTTTATACACCCTTCACAAGACACACGTGCAGACGATAATAAAGCTCATTCCATACATATTGTAGCATAATCAGTTGTTTGTACCAGTACCGATTTATCCATTGGGCGCCTGAAGCCGAGACCCGGATAAGCTGGACTTAACCGGGTTTTCTGGTTATAAATTTCGACCCGACAGTGCAAGGGGGCCTGTAGATCTTCTGCGTCCAGGGCCCGAAATTAGCTGAAATCGGCACTGGTTTGCACTAATGCATTTTTTGAGCTCGAATAAGGATTGCGGTAGTGTGTGTACATAAAAGTCCCAGGGTGTTAAATCCGAAGATCTAGGAGGCCAGGGGAACAAAGCTTTCTCACCAATACGCCCAATCTAACGATGCAAAAGTTAATTGTTTCAGTAGTCACGAACTAGGATGTGCTGATAAAGGGAGGGGGGGGGGAGACGTCTTGTTGGAATTCCTGAAGTCAGCAGTTGCGGGAACAACCTCAACTGCAACATATCCGGGTAATATTTACTGGTTACAGTTTTCTTTGAAGAAAAACGGTCCATACGTCTTTGTGACACTACACATAAACAATCCCCTTTGACCAACCTTTTAATTGTAACGACTGGACGTGGAATATACGTGCTGTGTAGAACACACACAACAACACAAACTTGGTGAGTTTGTGGTTGTTTTCACATATATCTTTCATGTGTGTGTACGTGCAATACATTTGAAAATGTAGCCTCTTCAATAGAATGAATTATTTATGCTAGTCTCTTGTATTATTTCTGATTCATATTATATTTTCGTTCAAGTAAAATTTTAAATATTTAATTTTAATTATAAAGTACATTACGAATTGGAATATTGCAATAGGGACGGTGGTTTTTCAACTTTTCCAAGATGCCACTTGGATAAGTTTTTTTAGGATGAATAATGGTTCTGGGTTTCGGTCTAGCTGTCAACTGGCATTGGGCCATTGTTCTTTAATTGAGAAACACTGTAGTAAAAATTAATGGTTTGAAGAACTGGTTTATATATATTTGTTTTATCTCGGATCGCTGGTCAAAATTTTATTTTCTGAAACTTGTTAAAAGGATTTTCTGTATAGCTTTGTTACGTATCTTTCTTTTTTTATAATCACATTTTAATTGGTTAGTTCTACGTTTTAGGGTGTAGCAAATACCACTCCCTGTGGTGAGGTTATTTTCATCATTCAGGTGAAAGGTCAACGTCATGTCGCCGCATTTCAAACATGTGTAGAGAATTTCTCAATCGTGTTTGTTTGGTGTCAGAATAAGTATATATCCCAGTAATTAAAAGTTACCAAAATTATATAATCGAAAATTTAAAAAAACAAAGTTAGTGGATCTACTCCAAGTTAACAGCAGGAAATGCAGGAATAAAATTTCAGGATGTGTAAAAGGTATTGTGTAACTTCTCAGCACAAAATACTATCCGTTAACTTTCTAATCTTGGAAAAACTTCGTTTGCTTATGAATTTTTTTCGGTGGTCTTTGACGTGTTCTAAACCATTAATTACCAACCTTTAGAACTTCGTAGACCACTAAATGTATAATTTTATATTTGGCAGACCATTATAACTATATTATCATTTACTTACGTTTCTATTTACATTTCCATATCACTGAAAAGGAACTTCACCAAAAAATAAGAACAAACCGGCAACGGAAAGCAATATTTACTAACACTGTGACGTGCTTTGCCGCCAATTTACCAAGGTTACCAACTCACTTTCAAGTGCCGCTAGATACATTTGTAAAAGTAGCAAAGAAGTCGCTGAACTCGGAAGGAATTCGCTAAAAATAGTTGCTAATTTTTTTTGAAGAATAGTATAATTCATATGCTATAATACGTTTTGTTACTTGTTATTTTTTAAACTGAATCTTCATAAAGACATAATTTAAGTCCCAATTTTTCTGCTGACTGTTAAAAATTCTCCACGGACCACCGGTCTAAACTTATCTGTGTGCAATAGCCCGATACCATGGAAATTTAAGTCTCGAATACCTATTACAGAGTTTGTGAATCCTTTCTTTCAACGCCTTCATAAAATGTATCCAAATCGAAACCATCTTTTGTAATAGTCTCATACTGGGTGTATCTAAACTCTGCGGCAAAACTTTAAGGGGTGATAGTACACATCAAGACAAACAATAGTAAATAGGAAATTTAGGGTCCCAAACGTCTTCCGAAGGAGATAGGTGCCATTAAAAGTCAGGGTCCGAAATTTCAAATGATTATAAGAAACAGAAAAATGGATCGATTCGTTAGCGGTTTTCGCTAAAATGATTCTTTTTGTCAGTATTTTCTTGAAAAATAAATTTTAAAGATAAAGCTAAAAAAATGTCGATAGAGGCCGCTTTAGACTTTGGAGTAACGAACAACAATTTTTTACCGTTATTTTTTGTATCACATTAAAGGTTTTCAAAAGCTTAGACTTAAATTTTGAGCTCAAAATTTGAATCGTTGGGGGTGATTAAGTAGCGCAAACGGAATTGTGTTCAGGAGGTGAAATTTGAAACTCCCTTCCCTCTGAACAGTTCAGTTATTCCCTATCTTGGTGTCGTAGACCAGGCAGCAACTACTACCTCTTACACATAAAGTAAACGAGAGAGGAGGGATGACAAAATTAAAAAAAAAATTATTCATAATAGACATGAGCAACTTCTCTGCTCAAAATAAAAAGAAACAGTTTGATGTACGCACGTAGTGCGTATGAATGAAGGTTGAATGAATGGTGACACGTAGAAAATGGTACACGCATGATTTTCTTGCGGAATCACAAAAACTGCTCGAAAAAGCGCCCACCAGCAAAGATGCAGGCCACACCGCCGGCGGAGGGAATGTCGAACATTAGCAAATACCCCGGGCATCTCCCGGATTTCGCCTGCTACGACGGCAATCCTCGCAACCAGGGCCTCGTAGGAGTCGACGGGGCTTGCGTAAACAAGACTCTTCACATGGCCCCAGAGGAAGAAGTCTAGGCAGAAGAGGTCAGGCGAGCGTGCCGGCCAATTTACCGGACCACTCCTCCCAATCCATCGCCCTAGATATGCTGTATCCAATGCACTTCGCTCATCTGCGCTGAAATGTGCAGGCGCTCCGTCATTTCGGAACCACATACGAGTCTTTATGTTGCCTGGAACACTTTGCAGTAGAACTTTACTTTGTGTACTACACTTTCCATGCAAATCGGGTATTTTGCGGGGAGAAATTGCTCATGTCTGTTATGAACAACTTTTTTATTTAATTTTGTCATCCCTCTCTCGTTTACTTTACGTTTAGTGGGTAGTAGCTGCTGTCTAGTTTACGACCGAGCATCGAAGATTGTGAATAACTGAACTGTGTCCAGGGAAGGAGGTGAGTTCATATTTCACCTCCTGAACACAATTCCGTTTGCTCTACTTAACCACCCCCAACGATTCAAATTTTGAACTCAAAATTTAAGTTTTAAGTGTACGCTTTTGAAAGCATTTAATGTGATACAAAAAATAACGGTAAGAAAATAGTTGTTCGTTACTCCAAAGTCTAAAGCGTCCTCTATCGACATTTTTTTGAGCTTTATCTTTAAAATTTATTTTTCCTGAAAATACTGACAAAAAAAAAATAATAATTTTAGCGAAAATCGCTAACGAATCGACCCATTTTCCCGTTTTTTTTAATAATCATTAATTATAGAACAACACAAAGGGCTAATCGTGATTTCGAACTTGTTCGAATGATGAGAACGACACCTAAACTGGCACCTCACTCATAAGATACCCATCGTTGTACCATTGATGGATTTTAAGACATCTTTCGATTTAATATGCATCACTGGTTATCAGGGACGTCTTAAGGCATGGGCCAACTGGGACCAGGGCCTCGGCTACAATAGGGGGCCTCGTCTCGTTCCCGAATCAACCTTTATAAGATAATGATTCGAATAATTTCAACGGTCAAATATTATTTCTGGTTGTATTCTCCGAAAAACTTGAGATTTTCGGACGATGTGTCAACTGGCTACATATGATGGCCTGGTCCGTGTAAAAGCCTATGTCTACCACCATACGCCATCATTACTCATTCAGTCAAAAGCGGCAGTCAATCGAGCCGGTTTGTGTGATTGTGAGTCATACACATTTGTTTCGGGCTATTGTTTGTACAAGTATTTGACAAAGTATGCTATGTACTGTCTATGTTTATGAGTCATAGATAGGGCCTTGTAATGATTTCACACAGCTCTTGGATAACTATTTATTTCAGTATGAAAATCATCAAAAAAAAAAAAAAAAATAATAAAAAAAAAAATAAAATTAGTATATTCTTTTACAATTCAATAGCAAAAGGGTCCGTAATGATTTCGAGTCTCTTTCACATAAAATAAGGGCGTAACTTCGGCCGCTAGAGAAAAGTCCTATTCAAATCGTGAGTAAAAAGGGTTCACTCTCGATAATTCCACACCGAGTCTGAGTGAGTTCGCTGGCTCAAATTTGCCGTGCTCTTTCGCACTCTCTTCCGTTCCCTGATCTTCCAAGTCAGGAGACCGCTGTACTTCGCGGGCTCGTTATCGCTCAAGGGACGTCCAAACGGCTCCCTTCAAAATCCAGTCTCCCAGTCCGGACTCTCTCGCCCTCCTTATATCATTTCTATCTCTCCTAATCATCCTTCTCTGATCTCTTTGTCGGACTCAACCCCTCTTGTTCTTTTGCCGCCTTCCGATCTCGGCTCCATTGATCTCTTACCCTTCTGTCGCGCCAAATCGGTCTCGTTTCCTGTTCTCTCGTCCAATAGGCGCCGAGGCTGGGTGCACATTTGTACGTTTTCAGACGCGCCGTCGTCACCGAATTGCAGGAAAATATGAAAACACAATGTTAAGGCGCCTCTTTTTGACAGTCCGGTCAGCCCGGGAAAAAGGTTCCGAAACTTGACCACCCAGTTACGAAATTCCTTCCCAGCAATTAGGGAAGTGCCTGGAATTTTCGCAACGTCTGTCGGCAAGGCGCAAGGGATCTGTTAGCAAATAGGGGGAAGAGATCGACGTCGTCACAGCCTCAAGAAGCTTTTAGGTGTCCCTGCCTGATATATGCTTTCATGAGACAGTTTTCTAGAAAACCAAAGATCGAACATATCACGAAATTCGCCATCTGAAACATCAAGAATTCCTTCTCCGTTCCTTATGCTTTTATTCTTGTACAATTTCTTTCCGTCTAGTTCTCTTAAATTGAATTTCTATGCAGAATTCTTATCCTTATGATGGCAATATTTTATGCATGGTTCTGTAGTGAAACGACTGAAGGTTACTGAAATTACATAACAGTATATCTTGCGGTTCTCGTAAGTCATGTCATGTTTCTCTGCGTGTGTTGGAAAAGATTTTCGTGTATATGAGAATTAACTTCTTTGTCTTTAACCCCTTCCAGGTTCATTTTATTTCTAGATTTTGGATAAAAAAATGTCAATTTTTTTGTATGCTTATTTTCAAATATACGTATCTTTTTAAACATATATAATAGCACCATTCTCATACAAAATTTCCTAAAAGTTGATGTAAAAAAAATCTATTTAAATAATTGAGTAATTTATCTGTAAAGTTGGCTTTCTGTATGGCAGAAGCCATTAGACTTTGGAGTCAATTCACATTAACTATAAATATAAAGCTTAGAATACCTAGTTTTTATCTTGAAGTACAGATTTTGTTTACATCTTTTGCATTTACATAAATTATTATGAAATTATTAATCAAAATTTGATCGTGTATGAGATATAAATGTGAAAACACATAACCCAAATCACAATCTGGACACTAGAATTGTTCACTTCTTACCTGCTTCCCTTTACTGTCTCTGTTTTTGCAACAAATAAATATACACTGTCTGTTGCATTGGTTTTCTTCTCTGTTGGGGAATTGTAAATAGTGTCTTTCAAACAAACGTTAAGGGGGTGTGCTCAGCAGAAGAACGTCCTCTTTTTTTTTTAGAAAATTTCTCCGAGTGATACTTTTCAATCATTCGAAACCAAGAAAAGCACATGTGAAATAATTCGTGAAAGACATATTGCACAGTGCAAATTTTCACAATGCCCGAGCTACACTCGGGATAAGCCAGGATGGTACGCTTCATCTGCCCGACCTCAGTTCGGGAAAAACCGGGAAAGGGTTAAGATAGATTGATTTTAAATTCTTAAGTATCATTTGCGTTTGATCAAAGTATACAATGAAAGATAAAATCTTATTTAGGCTCTTATTGCTTACAATCAGATGCGTAGCTATAGCAGTATCAGCCGTATCATTGATTCAGGGGCCCCAAGCATCAGGGGCCCGACATGTGTATGTAAAATATCCTAAACTATTAAGGGACTTAAAAAAAAGGGACCCCAAGAAATTTTGATATTGGGCTCAACCAGAACTAGCTGCGCCAGTGCTTACAATATTACTTTTCGAAGCATTATTCACTGCATTTTGCATGAATTTATCGCAGTTCTCAAATTGTGTAATCCTAAAAAAATACACGAGCGTTTCTAAAATGTAAGTGAAAAAAAAGTTCATATAAAAACTCCTCTCCTTTTTCAAGCAAAATTGACTGGGAACAAAACCCCGAATTATTATGCAAATCGCTGTAGGTTTGAAGACTTATTTACGAATTTTTATGGAATTTAGGAGTTTCATTTCACTCTTTTAAAATTTGACCTTTCAATTTTTAGAGCTAAATATTTTTTTTTTAAATTGAAAACCTTTTTAAAGGTCTACATAAACATCCTCCACTTTAGTGTGATTTCTGGAAATTTGTAGTATATATAGATTTATTTATTTATACAAACATAAAATTGGAAAATCACTCTGATATATATATTCTATTAAAAATTGTTATTATTTGACGGTCGCTCTGCCGCCGATCAGCTGGCTTTTTGTCATCATAAACACAGCAGCTGAAATCACTAGTTAAAAGTTTTGTGTTGTCCAAACACACTTGGAAAAATTAAATTTGCATACATCAAAAGTACTACAAGTCTAGCTCTTGCAGTTTTATGAAATAAACATGCGTTTTTGTCATGTCGTATAAAAAAAGATAATGGAGTTGAAATAAAATATATAGTTATAACCACAAAATTTATAGAACATATAAATGACTTCTAAAAATACTTGCTTTTGATAAAATATTTGGAATCTAAGTTTCTGATTTAAAAGTATTAATATTTATAAGTGTAGGTTTTTCGTAAACAGCTTCATGTATTGTAGACAAATATTTAGAATATTTTGCATGTCTTGCGAAGTCCTATTCTTCTGTCCTATTCACATGTCCTGTTTGCAGACGTATGCAGCTCTTGGCATTTAATTTTGGAATTTCCATATGATAACGATTGAACTGAATCAATCAGTTAATGGTTCTGTTTTATCATATTAATATTTTAATGAAATAAAATAGTTTTGAATATGTCTGGAATAATGTTGCCTCTTCAATTAGTCAGCACGATTTTGCTTTATTCTATCTTCTCTTCATTGCTCCAAGAATATATATATATTTCAGTTTTATATGAGATAATTCTTCGTTTATAATTATTTTAACGAAAAATTCGAACACTGCAGGATTCTTGTTACAGAATGCAAAATTCTTGCAGGATTATTGTTACAGTATGCTTGCTAATGCTTTTACCATGTCTTTTTTTTTTTTACACATTAGTGATCAATAAGTTATAATATAACACAGCTGAAAATTCTACAGTTTTTTTTTAAATGGTATTGCAATTGTTGTTTCTTAATTACAAAATAACGAATACCGTAAAATCCGGCGTATAACGCGCACTTTTATCACCAAAAATAAAATCGAAATTTACGTGTGCGCGTTATACGCCTTGTATAAAAAATGATAGATTTAAGAATGAAAAGAGATGTGTGAGCATAACAAAATTAAGGCTCCTTCATATATCGAAATACTGTTTATTAAAAAGAAATGACATATGATCTTACAGGTTATATTTCTAGATGTTTTCTATTTTTTTCAAAAGTCTGACATAATACCTCTCATAAATGACTTCAAAACGCAAAAACATTGCACACGTACGGCTCAGGTTTCATTGTATAAAAGGGAGTGTGCGTTACACGCCGGATTTTACCGCGTAATAAAATTTAGTATTAACAAATCAAAATAAAATAGTTTTACCTTTTATTTTGTAACAATAACTATTCAAACATGTAGTTAACTTGTGAATTGTTAACAGCAGTTTTAAAATTTATGTCATATAAAAGTGTTTTAAATTTCTTAAGTTTCAAAGAAATCGTGGCGACTGTCATTTTAAGAATGAATTTATACAGCGTTTCGTGTCCCGTCTGATAATGTAAAGCTCTTGTGTAATTTCTAAGTGCGACACACATTCACACTTTCTCATTCATTGTCTAGATCGGGCAAAGACAGCTTTAATATACCTGAATATATACTTTTTCTTATATTGCACAATCATTTCAGGTTGATATTGCTCTATTACTTTTTTAAAGAATAATCTAAACAAAAAAAAAAATTTCAAGAATAACTGAGCTTTTAAGACCGATATAACCGACCGACCATGGAATAAATATACCATTTAAAATCGGTAATCCGGCTAAAATAACTTTTAAATTTGATTTGTATTAATGACTAATTATGATATAAAAAAAGTTCAATACTCATACCAATTCTCCAATTGATTATTAAAAGTCTGTAATTTAGTTTTATAAAAATCTTGAAACTTTCGGAATGCCGTATGAGAAATCACGTCCAATTTCATTTCCAAATCTCTTAATAGCCCACGCTTATACTTGCAGATTCGCTTTCCCATTCTTTATGTTATTGGCGTTTCCATGGCAACGGTGCATTGATTACAACGGAATGCTCCTCAATTACTTTGAGAATGTTAATTAGTCCAATCAGAGCACGAGTTGTTTCTTTTTTTTTTTACGAGCGAGCTAACTCACGTAAATGTGCAGCAGCAATCGGACAATAAGAACTCTTAATTCGAATGTGTTATTTTCGTAATAGAATTTTTATCGCGGAGACTGCTACAGAAATCACCTTTTTTAGTATCTTAGATCCGTTGTTCAAACATAAGGATGGTTAGTTCGCGTCACACAATCGGAATCAGATGTGAACATATACGTCAGACACTCATCCAGCGTGTAGTTAGCTTTCATTGAACCATTTTTTTTATTTTTTATTATTCTTCTACTCATGCTGTCCAAAGGATTAAGCCTTATCTCTTGTTCATATTTTACACGGAAGGTTAAATGTTTTGGATAATATATGCATTTTAGTGGGTGACAACAGAATAAATCTATTGTTTTTTTTTTTCTTTTTCCTTTTATAAGTTTACACGCATAAATCATGGAAAGTTCATGCAAGAATACATACACTTTACACATCAGCACAGTAGATAAAAAAAGTTTCTTTTTTACCCGGTATTGGAATTTGTTGTTTTGTATGCGAGGCACAATCGAGCAGGATTTGGTCCGGGGAAAAAATGAAACTCATACGCTGGTGGGGGGGGGGGGGGCGAAGGCAGAAAAGTTTCTGTTTGTATTATAGGCCGTGAAAAGCCTCTATACGGGACCTGCATTATAATGATTGTGTATATATTTCGTTGGTTCCCCCCACTCTGAAACTGCTCACCAATCGGATATTTAGACAATGTATTTACCATGGGAAAAAAAAACTATAAACAACTTCGGAATAATAACAATACATAGTTTATTCACACAATATTTTAATACGCTACTAAATAAAATGTCCAAGGTAGTGAAAATTGGTATAGAATTAGTAGTCGTAAACTACAGAAGGTTTTATTTTTTCTATCGTTTTTCAGTTACAGGCAAAACTCAAAAACTAATATTCTATTATATTATTATTTCCTTTACAAATTACAGTTACGGAAAGAGTTACAAAACAGCAAATGATTTTATTCAATCAAATATAATTAAAAACGATTTTATGATAAGTATAAAACTATCTTCGATTGTGCAAGATGGTAAGGCCTCTGTTGTTTTATTTTGTAAAATTATTTCAAAATTACTTATGCAAAATCGTGGAATAATTATTTCTATTATTTTATTTAAAATGGTTCTCTTGCTAAAATCCTTTGCTATTGTCAATAAAAAAGAACACTATTAACATTACGGCTTAGAATGTACTTACTCGCTGCGATTAATGAATTCTAAAATGACTTCCAATCTTGAATACCATCGCTTGGAATTCTAGAATATTCTCGTTTAGTATTTACGCTTTGAATAGCATGTAGCGATTGTGAGTTATTAAACCGAGAGGTGTGTTTGCTTTTGTTTTCTTTTTAAGGTACTTACTTATAAAAAACCGTTGACCAATTTCATCAAATCAAAAGACGTTGCCAAATGCGATATCCAATTAATAATGGAAATCCTTTCCACGCATGTTCGAACACAATATCTATAACGATGACAGTATTTGGCAACATTTTTTGAAAAAGCGACGTCTTTTCATTTCGTGAAATTGGTCGACAGTATAATATGTAAGTTCCGCCTTTCAATAACCCCATAGAAAGGTGTTGGATCGGACGATCTAGATGGCCAAGGAGTTTCAAGATGATTTAATTTTTTAAGATTTTCTTGCACACTTTCATTGTACAATGTCCAATCTTTTTATTTTGGAATTATCCATTAAATAAATCATTAGTGTTAACTAATTGACATATGTTCAGAACATTTTCATGTACCTTATCATTCCTTTATTTTAGATCTTATAATTCATTTATGAGAGGATACAAGTCATTTTCTGTCTCTTCGTTTATACATTTTATCGCCAAGGGATTCATTATATTTGGCATTGTTGGGGACATGTATTTATAAATTGTGAAATATTCATCTGTACATAATTTGTACAGAATATAATTTGAGGCATCTAACGAATGGAAATCATCGTGTTCGATTATGCTCGGTTTTTTTACTTTTAATTTTTTTCAACTCAAATTCATTTCCATTCTCATTCAAACTATTTTCCATTTCGTTAGTCGCCTTTTATAGAGTAAGGTCAAGTCTTGAAAGAGGTTAGTTATTGTAATAGAAATTTCTGTACTTATATAAAAGAGTAGATATAATTGAGATCTTATTTTTATTCAAAATATTATTGGAAACTAAATTGAATTATATAACTCGCTATGCATAACAGAACTTTTTGTCGTCCAGAATATTCATGAAACCAAATGAATTAATGCATCAGATTCACTATTCTCATCATAAAATTCATAATATATTTAATGGCTGATTTAATTTCCAGACACTGATGTTTGAATCTATCAGCCTCATCCGCTCATTGTTTTAAAACAAGTTATCTGTATTCCACAAGCTCCATGCCACATTAATTTCCTGAAATTAAATGAATCTGTAACATTATTGTGTATTATCATTATAAGATCTATCATTAGTAAATTGTTTGAATATTGTTAAGCCTAAATATGGCGTATAAGAGTTCTTGGTACTAATTCGAAATTCATTATAAATGTAGCTTAAAGCACTATTGATCTTAAACAGTTTAGCTCAAATTCCAACATTTGTTAGCTGTCTATTATAGAAATTACTGATGAATAATTCTAGAATTGTATGATTTTTTTACGAATTATTGAATATATATATTATTAGAACTATTACGAATGTATTGAAATCGATTCTTTTGAAACTGTCTTGTACTCTAGTCAGGCTTCTGTTTAAAAATTCTAACATTGATTTGCAGATTAAAAAAATGTATTTTAAGATATTTTGTGCAATTTTGTTTAGTCTTTTTCGGCTTTTTTTTTTGTTGAAAATTAAGATTCTTTTTTGGGTTAGTATATGTTTTTTTTTCATCTTCAAAAATAATTTTTTTGAATCAAAAAACGAAGAATCAACTTTAATTTAGTTTTTTTTTTTTGTTGATCCGTTCTACAATCGATTACAATTTCTAAAAGAATCAGTAATTTTTAAATATTTTATTTCACACGTTAAATTTATAAGCAATTGTTCCTTTTGTTTGATGTAAGAACCTTTATGGATTGATGAAAGTTCTATTTGTTACGCTTACTTTGTAAATCATTGTCAACATACTTTTTTTTTACATTTATTTAATCCTGTATTGTTTAAACCATCATTAATTATCACTTTCAAGGCTTAACAAAAAAGATCTTTTATCATTCATCACCTTACCATCCAAAACATTAAGTGAAACCTATCCAAAAATCGTGTATTCCATTCCTGATAAAGTGGTACCATTAAACCATCTCCTGTTTCCTGTTTACCTTCCTTGCTGAGGCAAAATTATTGTCCCTCTCTTTTCATCCGGCTCTTGGCAACATTGTGTATCTATCTGCCGAGATCTGGAATCTTCTAAAACTGTTTACCAAAACGGGGCTTTATCTTTTGTTTTTGTGCTTGCTGCGACAAAAGCTCACCGTGCTGCTTTGTGCCATCTTCCCTTTGGCTGTGTGCTCAGACCATTTCTGTTTGAGTTGGCGGTCTGGAAATGAAATAAGACGCCATGGCTTTAATGGTATCGTTAGATTTTATACGTTCTTCCCTTCTTGGCCGATTAGGAAATGGCGCTGTGTCTATTTACAAGGCAATTTCTATTCTTATGATTCGATCGAGGGATGGAATATGTTTCGAGAGACTGAGAAGTTTTGGATGGGAAAGAAAAATAAGATACACTGGAACGCGCGCGCGGAAAGTGGGGGATTTTCGAATGATTTTCTCTTGGGATCATGTTATTTTCGTGCTTAGTCTCTTTTGATATGCATATCAGTTGGTGAAGCTTTGAGAATTCTTGAACTGGAAAGAAAACTGTTAAAGTATTGGATATGAATCAAGTTTCTTTTCTTCTTTTCTTATATAACCGTACTCGGTTTCTTAAACCCTCTTTAAAGCTCATTTGTGAGTCAATTTATTTTACTGGGATAAAATGTATTCCAATTTTTATTTTTTATACGTTAATGCGAAGTGGGTTTTTGGTATGTTCGAGTGAACATTGACGTATTTTGGTAAAGTTTCATAACTTAAAGAATATTGTATAATAAACCACACAATGTTTGTATTCTTTTTCGCTGGCTCGACAGCTCCGGATGGGCCTTGACCTTCTTCAGAATTCCATTCCATGCTGTCCAGTTCTTGGCTAAGGTTTTCCAATTTGTCACCTTAATAGTTTTCAAGTCCTTTTTCCTGGCAGTCAATCCATCTAATGGTTGGTCTTCCTCTTTTTCTAGTTCCAAAGGGTTCAACCAAGATCTTTTTTAGTGGCACGATTGTCATCGAATGTCTATATTACTGCGTCATAAATTAATACGAAAATCAGAACAATTTTCTCCTTCAAAATGATCGGATCGGGCATCTTGACAATACGCGAAGATAGCCTTAACCTGTTAGGAATTTTCTTACGGTAGCTGTTGTACCGCAGATGCACGTGGTTTTATGTATTTCCCTACAACTCTTCAGCGTAGAATCTAATAAATAAGCAGATTTTTTTTTTAAATATTAGTGAGCATTTAAATAGATATTTCATCGCTAAATAATTTTAACTTAAGAAATTATTTTGTTTATATCTTATTAAAAGAAGGTTGTAGAAATGAAAATGGGGGGCTTATGTACACATATTAATACCTATGTTTGCTATTTATTGCCAATAATTAATTGCATGCCAAAGATTAATCGCCTAAAATTTCATGAACTATGACAACCTTTCCCTAAACATTTTCCAGCTGCAAAAATTTGTTGAAACTTGCCTAAGAGGTAAGAGGTTAATAGATTAAGTATATATACTGGAGAATAATCTGTTATGTATTTCTCGCATTGAAAATATTTGATCCAAATGATGGTATTTTATTTTCAGAACCAATCATCGTCTTTGTTAAAGTCTCTTAAAAAAATATAATCTTTTAAATTATTGTATTTTAATCAAAACACAATTAGTACAACTAACTTCGAGAAATGAAATTCAGAAATGCAAAATACACTTTAAGTAAAACTATAGTAAATATACGATATACATGTGAAGGAGGAAGGTTCGTTCTGGGTACCTTCCGTTCCGAAACCGATCACGCCAAAACGATCGTCTTCGCGTGATGTTGGTACTAGTTCATATAGATATCACACCGCCACATACTCCCCTGCCAGTGTTTCGGCGAATAGGAGAACAAACGTTACCATATTCGTGGCGAGCATGTAAACAGTTGCGTCACTTGGTGGGT
>BMAV01026108.1:319404-342829 GCA_019973955.1 Trichonephila inaurata madagascariensis | reverse complement strand
CCCCCCCCCCCCCCCCCCCCCCTTCCCCCCGCCCCCCCCCCCCAGGGCTTAGAATCAAGATTCGTGATCGTACTTCGAAATCAGATCGTTTGTGATTTTCGAATAGTTTTTTCTCTTTACGAATAGTTTTTTCATCTTTACGTTTGAATGTAGTATTTGAAATGGAATTATAATTCTTTAATATGTAATGTTATATTTAAAAGCCTACTAAAAATGAATTAACTTAATCAAATTTCACTATGTTGCCGCATTAGAAATATGAAATTACGGTAATCGATCTGTTAAAAAGTCAACCAGAAATAAAAATTTTTAGTGAAAAATAAAAATATTCTTTTTGATTATACGTTAAATTCTTTATTCTAACAAGATAAAATATTAAAATTTGAAATAAAATCGTCTGTGGTTTCGTAATAACCGCTGAATTCGAATCTAATGCTTTTCAATTTAATCGCTTAATATAACAGATCTTAAGGTATCCGAACGCGTTCTTTTCAACAAAATAACATATTTAAACATTATAAATGGTCTTTTAGGACTCAATATAAATAAATGCAAATATTTAATTAACAATATTTAAAATAAATTACCCAAATTTTACTAAAATTACAATTGTAATTGAAATTTTAGCAATATTTTTGAAAAATTTCAAAGCAATTAGAGAAAAAAGTAATAAACTTATATTAGTAAAAGTATTATATTGAAACAAATTAGATGCATTTATCTAGAAAATGTAATAACATTTTACTATTTCATTAAAATTTGAAAATTTTAGAGCTGATCGAGTAAACTTTATAAGAAATGTGACATTTTTTACCATTATTTAAATAACAAGCAATAACTCAAAAAGTATTTATACAATAAGAAATATTTTAGTACATTCTCTAGAAAAAAAGCATAAATAAAAAGTTCAAAAAGTTTTAGAGAAATACATTTGTAACATTTTGAGTTATCAGAATCGCGCTATGCTAGATTTTGAGCAATTTAAATGCCCACTTCTAGTAGATTCTTCCGGTTTTTCTAACTTTATAAAATTGATTGTGTAACTTGGTCTCTAGGTAGCGTAGAAACGAAGCAAAAAGTTGTTTAAAAGTCTATTAAATAAATAAAAAACAAAAATATCTGTCTTGACCGAATTTAGTCATTTTCAACGTGTTCGGATACCTTAACAATATTGTTTGCAATTTGAGAATGATAATTATATAAAATAAATAAATAATAAAATACGCTTTCACAACAAGTAACAATAAAAACAAGTAATATAAAAACAATTTTTAAAGTCAATTCCTACATAGACAACAAAGAAAAAATTTATTTTAGCTACTTTTTATTAGATAATTACAATTAATATAAATATGTATATACATAGGACAGAATCACAAGATTAAGTGGTAATTAATTTTTATTAATTATCATTAAAGTATCGTACCGTGATCCAGAACAACCGTGTATATAAAATTTCAGTTCAACTGAATGCTTTAAAACGTGAGAAAACTTTTTTAAGTTTTGGCACAAGTCGCCAAAAATGATGCCAACGTGGCTGTATTTGTAATTCTGTAAATAATTAGTTTTAATCATTTAATTTTTATTAATTGTAATTAAATTACTGTATTGCATCCAAAATAATCATGTATATAAAATTTCAGCTCAATTAAGCGTTTTAAAATGTATTTTATTAACGATTGAAATTCCACCAAGATAAATAAATATATAGAGAGTGTGAGCTAATATTAGGAATTGAATAAATTACTTAATTGCTTATACTTTGCTATACTTTACGTGCAGAATTTTTTTCCATTTTGGAAGATTATAAATCGCATAAATTTTCGAACAGCAGAGGGTTTCGAATCGGAAAAATCGTTATTTTGATCGGAACGAAAACCGGAACTGAACCAAATAAAAATTTCGGTTTATTTCGGTTCGATATATCTTCCATCATTTTGTTTCTGTAACCAACTTATCAATATTTTCTAATTTAATGTCAACCATATAATTATCTTCATTACATGTACTGCATTGCTTCTCGATTTCTTTTTTTAATGTTCACTAATACTTTTCTGTTTCAGTTTCGCATGAAACTACTTGTAGAAGGCAGATTTAATTCAATTGAATGAACTAGATGATTTTTTCATGAAAAATATGAGTGAGTTATATATTTCGCATCTCAGCATGCGATTATCCACGGATGTTTGTATAAATTGTTTAGATAGACAAACCAGAATCATGAATCTAGTTGTCAAGTACTATTTTGATAATAAATAACAATGCTAATGCTAACCGTTCATATCGTATATGCTGATTAATTGTATCAATTCATATAGTGTACCAATTACAAAAGAATAAGATATTTTAAATTTTGGTAGGATTACATTTTTTTGTTTATGATAAAATTATATTTTTAGTACAAATAAGAATATACATAAAATAAAATTTTATTCATTCGGAACTGAACCGAAAACCGGAACTGAACCGATATATATATTTTAGTTGAACCGGAACGAAAAAAAATTACGGTTCGAAGCCCTGAACAGCGGCCGAATGTAAATATATCAAGGTGTTGCCATTCTGTGTCTTATAAAATCTGAGTAGAAATTTACCACGATTGATTAATTTCGCCGAGAGAATTATTCAAGATAACACACACACTTTATATAAACTACGCATTTGTTACGCGCTGAATAAAGAATTTTTGTTGACAAATAAAAACGTTTCTTTCTAGAATTTCTTTTGACTAAGTCTCATGCCCTTGATATCATGATTCACGAACCATCTTTGAAATCAGATCGCTCCAGCTTCCGAGCCGTATTATTAGAAGATATGGCCGCGCTTTCACATAAATCTGGTGGCGCTTCTTGACTTCCACATTTATCCGTGGTTGTGATGAATGGTTGAGCCTCACCACTCCCCGGCATTTATTTGCTGGGGCTTTTATTGATTTTCCGGCAGAGAGGAGTGCCTCTTGGTTCTCGTTTTAGGTCCAGAAAAGAATAACCACATGAATATTATGCACGAAATCTGTTCTGCTTCTAATCTAATAGATATATTTGATGAATTTGTCTGGTTTTGCTGGAACTAATCGAAAATTGTGGCTTGGTATATTTTGGTGGAGACATATGAGCTCTGCTGGAGAATTATTATTTTTATTTTATTGTTAGAATAATATTATGGTAATGAGGTTATGTGATTTATGAAGATAAATTCGAACATAGAGAAGGAAATCATATGTTTATTTGCATTAAAAACTATTCTATTCATGTTCTATTTGTTGTTCCATGTTTGTTTTTTTTTTTGCCCTGTAACAAATTTTTATTTTTTGTTATCCTAAATTGAAATATTGCTTCTATTTCACGGAATTCTGTGAGTTAGTGTTAATTTAAATGCAGATTAATGCTTGCTAACTTCTGAAAAGAAAAATAGCTTTGTTTACTGTAAGTGAAATTGAGCTTCTTTTATTTCGAATCTCATCAAAAAATTATTTTTCTACCTTAACATTTGAAGAAAATTTTCTTTCGTTAAAAAATATTCGATAAATAATTACTATATGGTGTTATTTATAAAGAGCTACATTCAAAAATTTTCAGATAATAACTCTTAGGAACAATTCAAGACTAATAATTTTTTGGCATAATAAATTTGGTAAATATATTTGGTATAATATTGTAATTTTCTTGGATTAAAAAGTTATTTCCGACCATTTATCAACGGCTAAAATGTAAGGAATTTTTTACTGATTTTAAGTTATCCCACCTTCTTACTACGGGACACGGAAATTTTAAGAGCTATTTGTCTAGGTTTAATTTAATTGGTAATGATATTTGTTCTTGTGGTCAGGATGCTGAAACTGCAGAACATGTCTTGTATGTATTGTAACTTATATTTTTGTAAAAGAGAAAATTTTAAAAAGGTGTTGAACGTTTAGATATTTCCTGGTTACCTGTTTTGTGTCTTTGTTGATCAATTGTACTGAAAGCCTTAATGTATTAAGAAATTTTGTTTACTTCCCCCTTCTTTTTACTTGTTTATTTCCTTCCTTTATGTCTGGGTGCCCCCCCCCCTTCATTTTTATGTTATGTTTGTATCTTAAATGCATTTTTAATTTTGTTTTAAATTATATAATGCTGTTATATACCTCTTCCATCTGTAAGCCTCACGTTATGTAATGTGGAGCATTAGGAGTTTTGCAAATAAATCAATTAAAAAAATACTAGTAGGAAAAATTATAGTTTTTAGCTGAAGCCTTTTTATCATCTTGTTGCTGTTGCTGTTGCTCTTCCTATATCTGACGAAGAGCTACATTTTAACTTGGAATAAAGGACTAAATTTAATCTCGTGAAAAAAACTAATGCAAAATTCTTACTGATTAATCTGTTAAGGTATCCGACTACGTTCGGAACCGTGATTTTACAAAAGCGATTAAATGGATAATTTTCATGATATTTAGTGTCACTTAGATTAGAATACATGTATACAATTGTTTTAAAGACATTTTGACGAAAAAAATTATTTAAATACAATATTTTGGCAAAAAATTAACTTAGAATAATTTTTTTTCAAAATACTCTCCTTTTGTGAAAAATGCTTCTATTATAATAATATTTTGTCTGTCTATAGCTCAGACTTCTGTACAGAGGCTCAACTAGAATTTTTGAAATATATATCTTAGAAGTGGGTTTATCCATATTTTACGACAGCAGAGGGGAGAAATTTTAAGAAAAAAACGCCGATAATTATTTCAATAGGTTGTAACTCTGAAAATAATGGGAATTTTTCAAAAATCATAGTCGAACCTCTGTGCAGAGGTCTGAGCTAT
Source organism: Trichonephila inaurata madagascariensis (assembly GCA_019973955.1). NCBI lineage: Eukaryota > Metazoa > Arthropoda > Arachnida > Araneae > Nephilidae > Trichonephila > Trichonephila inaurata. The sequence goes on along the minus strand of BMAV01026108.1, from coordinate 338,022 downwards.
ATACAGGCAAAATATTATTATAATAGAAGCATTTTTCACAAAAGGAGAACATTTTGAAAAAAGATTATTCTAAGTTAATTTTTTGCCAAAATATTGTATTTAAATAATTATTTTTGTCAAAATATCCGTAAAACTATTTTATACATGTAGTCTAATCTAAGTGACACTAAATATCATGAAAATTATCCATTTATGCGCTTTTTTAAAATCACGGTTACGAACGTAGTCGGATACCTTAAACTTATATTGATCAACTTACATGTATCCACGAAATCTTGTTTTAAAACTTGTATGTCATTTCCTTCTGAATTTAATGGCGCTACTTTAACTTTTATAAAAATTACTTCCAAACGATTTATAGAATGGCGTATAATTCTCTTAAAATTATCAAAACTCTTCTACAATATAGTAGTTTTAAATGGTAGAGCTATACATTTTTCTTGTTTTATTTAGAAAGTAATTAGGTAGAGAGTGTGGGTAGTATTTTCTGTTTGGCTGTCTGTCTCAGGTTTTTTATTATTATTATCCTTATCTTTAAACTATCTGATTTCATTCAAATTTTTACTTATTTAGTTTGGTTTCTTGTTTAAAGAAGTATCCAAAACAGAAAAAAATTAATTACCTGTATCTTACAATGGGTTGAAAAAGTGCGGGTTTGAAGTATTTAGAAGTATAATTTGAAACTTGAAATTCTCTTTTATGTTTGGATTAGCAATTAGTTCACGAAGAAAAAAAAATCAACTTGCTTTTATTTTCACATTCGTTGTACATGTTTAGTGAATCAGAAACCATTTTTAATTAAAATATTCTCATTAAAATTAAATTCTATAAATTCGTAGGCTCTCTTTTCAGATACCAAATCTCGAACCTATTCATTATTTTATCTTACTCTTTTAAATCTTTAATACTTCTTTCAAAGCCAGAATTACTTTTTTTTCCCTTCGATTTCAATATTTTTTTCGACGCAAAATGAGGTGTAAGTGTTTCTTCTTTTTAATTGTAGCTCTCGAATAAAGTTCCTTCTTTTTTAAATGTTGTATTGGAATATTCTTACAGACGATTTTTAATTAAATTATCTTGTTTTGTTTTTTTCTCCCGGACAAATTATTTTTCGTCTGCTTTCTTTAAAACGATTTTCTGCAATCTCTTGAGATAAATGCTAAGTCATTAACACATGGAGCTTTTAGGAAGGTGTAATTTGTGCTGACACAGTATTCGGATCGCCAGGTAATTGCTAACTCTAATGATCTTTTTGTTTTGGGTACAGCGAGAAAAGTACAATCTCATGCATTTTATGTGCAGCTTGAGTTTTTTGATTATCAGTCTTTTTAATAATATGGGGTGTTCGATTTTATTATAATTATTATACAACAAACAATGACATTTAAAAATCAATCTGTTTTTGGATTTAAAATAATTTTTTTTTTAAATTCTGAAATTGTCAAAATATTATGCAGACAAACAATTGTTATCTTTGTTAAAAATTGATTATAATAACAAAAGAAAGTCTTGATAGGACAAAAAAAAAAAAAAAAAAAAAAAAAAAATAATACGAAAAATATTTCTTAAAAAAATCAAAACATATCTTTGGAATTTTAGTTTAAAATAACAAAATATGCTTACATGATAAATAATTATCGTTTGCTTGCGTTTTTAACCATATTTTTTACTTTTTAAAGCAAATTAAAAATTCTCTAAATAAATACAAACTTTCTTCTGTTCTTCAACACTCTTTTTTTTGTATTAGATCTTTTCCTTCAATGTTTAAAATAATTTTTTTAATTTCAAAATAAAATAATTGGTAATTAAAACCTGTTGTTATTATGATTGTTAAGAATTGATTAGTAAGTATGGAACTAGTTTTACGATAGGCAAAAAGTTCCTCGAAAATGATCACTTGTTTTTTATGTGTACATCATCCATAAAAATAAGTTCAGCAGTTAATACCGTACATGTTTGTGGCTATAAACGTTTTTATTACATTTTTCATGCCGTTTAAAACGAAGCTTTTGAATTATAACGATTCATTGATAAATCATTATTTCTTTTTGTTTGTAATAGTTTTCAGGCAGCACGTGTTTTGTCATGTGAATTCTGTGTAAAGAGAGAAAAAACAATGTAATTCTCGGCACATCTGTTCCAAATATACGTCTCCCTTTCCAAATACATAACATTAAATAAAATTATTTATTTGACGGGAAGTATCGTAAAAGATTGTTCGTTTTGCAATTACGAAACGACATTTTCGAAAGTTATTCTATCATTTAGAACTTTTCTCGTATAAATGATTCGAAAGCGTTTGAGTAAAGTTGATTAGTAACTGTCCTCTTATGTCGTAGATATTTAGGTACTGAGTGATGGAAAGTGTCTGATGTGAGCGATTAAGGTCACGAGGTCAAAAAGTAGTGTCACTTAAAAAAATTCTGAGAACGCCAAAACCCTTATGCTGTCTTGGCAAGCTGTTGTGTCAGAAAACAATAACAAAAAAGAAAGAAAATAGCAGATCATGAAAAAAAGAGTGGAACTGAGTTTTGTTCGATATTATATGTATGTTACCGTTAAAAATGTGAAATCCGTTATTTCAAAGAATAATTAGGTATTTCACGAAATTATATATATACTGGACAAGTCAGTTAAAGTATATAAAATTAATGAATTCTACGATTTAACTAGGTATTCTATAAAATAACGATTACTTGATCGTCAAAGTATGAAATACGGCATTCTAAAGCTCCTTGAACTGGTTCTAGCTGCTTTTAGGCAGTTTCGAACCGCCAAAAGCTGCTTTGTAATTGTACCCTTTATTCCTTTACTTTTAAAAGTAGAATTTAGGTGGTGTATTTATGTTAGCATATATATATATATATAACATTTTGGATTATTAACAAATATTAGGTTGGGAAAAAAGAAATCCATTATATTTTTGCATGATATTCAAGACTTTATTTAACATGTTTCGGATTGTCCGATTTGGGTCATGTATGCACCGTTTTGTTGCATAATTTATTGCCATTTTAAAGGTAGCTTCATAATGCCTCTCTCTTTGCAGTCTCTTGGTCCTTATTGGAGAAAAAATCTAGTAATCGATTTTCACAGTCTTCTCTTGATCCCAATTTCTTATCACTCAGAAAGTTTTGTAATGCGATAAAAAGGTGGTAATCGCTTGGTGTCAGGTCCAGACTATATGGTGGATGGTGGATGCATTAAAACTTCCCAATCAAGCTCCCAGGGTTTCTGGTGAGTCACCACAGACGTGTGTGGCCTAGCATCGTCCTGATGGAACGCATAACCTCTTCTGCTGGCCAATTCTGGCCGTTTCTGGTCAATCGCTAGCTTCAAACGGTCCAGTTGTTGACAGTAGAGATCTGGATTTAGTATTTGGCCAAACGGAAGCAACTTATAATAAATGATTTCTTTCCAGTCCCTCCAAATGCACAGGATAACTTTCCTGCCCATTAGTCCTGGTTTAGACACTGTTTGAGTTGCTTCACTGCGCTTTGACCACGATTGCTTTCGCACAATATTGTTGTATGTGACCCATTTCTCATCGCCAGTCACCATCCGTTTAATAAATGGTTCGATTTCATTCCGTTTGGCCTAGGTTTCGCAGATGGAAATTCAATCTATCATGCTTTTTGGTGTTAATTGGTGTAGCACCCAAACATCGAGCTTCTTTTTGAATCCAACTTTGCGCGAATGGTTTAAAACTGTTATGGTCGATCTTTAGCTCCTGGTCGATGCTACGACTATTGACATGCTGGTCAACTTCGATTTTTTCTGTGATTTTATCAACATTTTTGACGACCTGTGCGAGATGCATGTTTAACATCAAAAATGCCTGAACGGAATCGATGAAACCAAAATTGCACGTAATTAGCTGTTACAGTATCGGCCCCATAAACATCATACACAATTTCAGCCGCATGGATGGCATTTTCGCTTTTATGAAAGAAAAGCTGTAAAATGTACCGAATTTTCTCTTTGTTGACTTCCATTCTTAACATTCTGTAACTCACAACTGATTGGACGAAACAAACAAACAAAAAAAAAAATTTAGTGTGAAATATCACCTTGACAACGAGCATAAATTTGAAATTGTTTGATTGATACTTCACGAGATATCGGCACTACAGCCATCTACCGAAAGAATAATGTATTTCTTTTTCCCCACACAACCTAATATCTTTGCAACCTGTTTTTAAGCAATGACACGCAGGAATGGGAGACTAACCTATAAATAAGAAAGATTCAATGCGAAGGATTTGAATCTTTACTAAATAAACGTTAGACAAAGGAAAAAAGTGCTAAAACAGCACAGAAAAAAATACCACGGAACTATTGGTTTCTTCAGCATTGTGATATTTTTGAAGTTTAAGGAGTAGCAAAGTTAATTGTGCTTGTGTAACAAATACAAAACATATAATATTTCTTTTCCTTTCTGTTGAACTAATATTAGCAATATGATCTATAATATATTATATCATCTGCTTTTTCTAATTAATTACCAATTAATCATTCACAGTAGGGATAAAATGTGTTTTTTTAGAGGTTTTAGATATTTATGATCAATTAATTTATAAAATAACTTTGAAAATGTTTATTTTTTACTCACTTTAACGGTCTATCATTAGTTATTTCATGGAATAACTAGGTAAAGTATGACTTGTCTAGTTATTTCATGGAATATAGTTGAATTATATACTTTAACGGTAACATATATATTAATATAAGAAAAGTTTAAAACTATATGCTTTTCCTGATTCTAGGAATAAAACATTCAATGTTATTTTTTTATCAGGTGATTGCTATTTTGTTTTAACTAAATTATTTTCGTAAAAATTCTTAACAGATATTTCTTCGAAGAAATTTCTTTTAATTTTGCTCTTTTTTTGAATAAATAAGTATTTCAAAAAATAATTTTTGAATAATAATTGTAAATGTGGTAAGAATAATCTCTATCTAGTATTTTTGTGCCATTTTTCGATAATTCCTTTTTTTCAATAAATTACAAAATATCTTGAAAATAATCTCGTTCTCTAACTATTCTGTAAACAAAAAGGATTAGAATATTATTTTTACGTATAAAAAAAATAATTTACACACACACAAAAGAATAATGGGAGAATAAAATTTATTTTGTTAAAATTCTTCTTTTTCAAACAAAATCCATCTCAAAATTTATTGAATAACATTTTCATATCAATAAAAGAAAATCAAAATCGTTTGCTGCAATGTTATGTTTAATTTTGAAGTTCCCCTTTTTTTTTTTTTGCACGAACAATTTTCTTTTTCGAATTCGACCTTTTTCGCATTATTATTCGCGACGTTCGCTTTATGCGAAGTGGTAAACAAATCGAATGCTCTGAGTTGGAACACTAAAAATAACTTATTTATTTGTTGTGCGATGTTGAATGTGTGAATGCCGCAGCAAGAAATACGTCATTAAAAGAGCAGGCAGTTAAATTATATCTTCCTGCATAAAAAAAGGATTCTTATGGGCGTTTTAGAATGGAATAAATTTTCCAGAATTATTTAGCCAACATTCTCCGGAAAACACGAAAGCACAAGGAGTACTCTGAATTGTATAAAATTTGTTTTCTTTCTTTGATTGCAAATAGAGAGCCGAAAATGGAGGATTTAATGTCGAAGTATCATACCGTTGCCAGGAAAATAAGTGGAACACTCCAGACAACTACTGGGAAATGTTTTCCCCTTTTCTTTGCATTGCTCCGGGGAAAATGGGGACTTTTAATAAAGAATGGGGAAATGAAAAATGGAATTGGGTTTTGTTTGTTTTTGATGTTGATGCTTTTTTTGTGTGTCGTTCGATTCTTATATTATTTTATCGATCTTATTGTGATAAATATTTGAGAAGTTGTTTTTGGTGTGTAAAAGATATAAAAAAAGTGTCGGAACAATAATAGTGGAAAATGTAAATATAAATATCGTTTTTCTATGAAATTGTGTTACATTCGTACACAGATCAGGAGATTTTACATTTACAAAGGTTTTATGAAATGCATCGAGAATTTTATATGTTATTGTTTTCAGTATGGATATTTTTTTGACCGGTTATTCTTATTCTCTGTTAGAAAATATTTTGAATTGCCATCGTACTATATGGAATTTCAAAACAGGCTATTGGCGGTAAATTTCGAATAAAGGCCTAGTGCTTAGAATGTTCTACACAGGGGCGTAGCTGTCACCGTATCAATGATACGGCGCCCTCAAGCTGCAGGAGCCCAAAATGCGTGAGCAAAAAATCGCAAAATGCTAAGGGGCCCCAAAAAAGCACCGTCAAGGAATTTTTGATACAGGGCCCACTCAGGACTAGGTACGCCAGTGAATCTACATCAAGAGTTCGCAATTGTTTTGAATCGAGGACATAGTCTGAAAAAAAGGAGAATACAGGAGAGCCTCTCCTTTTTAAAATGATTGCATTCGTTTGTTAACTTCAGAAAAGGTACAAATTGTACCCTAAAAATCAGTAAACGTACGTTGAATAAAAAAGTGTCAGTTTTATTCAATTTATTGAGCTAATTTCATATAATCTATAACTGCAAGTACATTTCGTTTTAGAATCAATTAAATGAGACAAATGTACCATCGCATTTTTCTACAATGTTATTGAAGTTAGAAGGGAGATTTCTTGTTGAAATTCTCACCACAAGTTAATGTGTCAGTCAACATTTACTCTTGTTGATCTTCATGCACAAGAAAAACTTTACTCACAAATATATGTTGACCCGAATGTAGAGAATATTTTCTGTCTATTTAGTTTTTTGACTTTATTGGCGGGCCGCAAGAAAATACTTTGCGGGCTGCATGTGTAATTTACGCTATTTGGCCACCCATGTTCTACATCATATAAAAACTGTAAATTTATGATTCACTTATCATCTTTAAATAAATATGAATCCCACTCTGAAAAAAATATATTCATATAACTTATAATATTTATTACATATTAGCTTATATCAGTGGTACACGCAAGGGGGGGGGGGGCGGGGCCTCGGGTCTTGATCCCCCTCCAAAGCCCTTGATTTTTTTTCTGTTGAATTATAATCCTATGTATATAGTACGTAAAATTTAATTAAGTATTTGTTATTAATAATTAATTTTATTAATGAATGCTAATTATTTATTAAATAATTAGTTTTTTACTTTTCTTTGCTCCCGAAAATCACCAAGATCAAAAGAATATGTTGGGCGGCGTATTGGAGCATGATACGAGAATGGTGGGCTTTCGACCCTGCCCCCCCCTCCTGAAAAATTCTTGTGTGCGCCAATGGCAACACTTAATATGTATAACTTATTACAAATCCTTCAATGCTTTCTGATTTATTTTTATTAATTTTGGAAATAAATTTTGGTTTTTTATATTCACACAACTATGTTATTTTCTTTTGAAAATCTTTTTACTGAAGTGGAGATATTTTCCGCAACTAGTTCTGTTTTTCTTTGTGGGTTTCATATTTCTCGTAGAAACCATGTAATCTTTAATAGCAGTTCGAAAAAATATTTGTTTCGAACTAGCATTAACATTTTATTTCTAGAATATAATCCTGTAGAAGAAACAAAAGTTCTTTCTACTTGGTTATTTTTTTGAAAAAAAAAAAAAAAAACTAACAAAACAACTAATCTTGATTCTCAAAGGACTCGTTTTGAAGCTATTTTTATCGTCGTAGGATTTCTTTGTAATAAAATAGTTTGTGCACCCGTAATTTTTCCTCTTAATAGTTTCAATTGCTATTTTGTCGCCGACTTTTTGCTGCTTGTATTGGTGTGGGTTGGAGATTAAAGGAATTGAGAGACATGAAAAAAGAGCGAAAAAATGCAGTGTAAAATAAGAAATACCGGAAGAAGAAACTCAAGATGTTTGATGGAAAAGAACTTGTGTACTTTTTAATGCATTTATTTTTTTTTTAATATTCCCGGAAATCTACTTGATCCCTACTAGGAATCTTTTTTCTTTTTTTTTTTCTTCTTTTATTTTGTGTGAAGCATTTATTATATACTCTTATTTTAAAAAACATCATCAAACTAGAATGCTATCTGGGGAATTTTTGAAGATATAAGTAATTTAATCTCGTTTTTTTATTTAAATAATTTTTACCATATGTTCGAAGATGTTTCTCTGTACCATATAATTTTTTCTTACAAAATAATTTATACCGTAATTTCACCTCAGTGTCCCAGTTACTGTTTTCGTCATGTTTTTCTTTTATTAGTTTTATTTTTGGGTAGTTAAAAAAAAATAACAACTATAAAAAAAATTGAGGAAGAAGAAATATGAGGAAGCTAGGTGGAAGAGAAAAAAGTTCTGTTGATGATATTTGATGCGTCTGAGTTTTTATTATTATTATTATTTCGTAGATAATTAGGATGTAAAAAAAAATAAATACTTTGGGTCTGAACATTCATTTGACCTTAGCTTAAATATGCTAACGTCCGGCCAGATGTTTTTGTCGTTTGCTTATGTTTTCAATGGAATGAGAAAAAAAAAATAATTTGATATACCATTCAGATCTTGCTTACATTACAGACGATTGTTTTGAAATTAAAATTTAAAAAGTATCTATTGGGAAAAACCATGAGAAATATTATGTATTTGTGGATTTCTGTACAAATAATAATTTTTTGAGTTAATCATATTGATGAAAATTTTATTTCAAAAATTAGAACTTAAATTATAAGCGGTTAATTTTTCAAAAGATAATTTCTTTTTCATTCATTATGCGACGATTTATTTTTTATATTTTGAAAAAAACAAGTAATATAAAATTTTTTTTTTAAGTCAATTCCTACTTAGATTAACAAAGAAAATTTTTATTTTAGCTAATTTTTATTAAATCGTTACAATTAATATAAATATGTATATACATACGACACAGAATCACAATATTAAGTGGTAATTAATTTTTATTCATTATCATTTAAGTATCGTATGGTCATCCAAAACAATCACGTATATAAAATTTCAGTTCAACTGAATGCTTTAAAACGTGAGGGAAAAAAAAACCTTTTCAAGTTTTGACACAAGTCACCAAAAAGGATGCCAAGTGGATGTATTTGTAATTCTTTAAATAATTAGTTTTAATCAATTAATTTTTAATAATTATAATTAAATTATTGTATTGTCATCCAAAATAATAATGTATATAAAATTTCAGCTCAATGGAGCGCTTTAAAATGTATTTTATTAACGATTGAAAATTCCACCAAGATAAATAAAGATTGTCAGCTAATAGTAGGAATTGAAAAATAGTGATTAAGTTATTTCTTGATATATTTTTCAGTAATAAAACGCGCAGTGTGTAGATATTTATAATACTACTCAACTCCTGTAAACTTATTTTTTTTAATTAAATTTATGAGAAAAAAATATTCTTCAGTAAATTTCCCTGCCTTCTTCAACATAGATTCATAGGATATTATTTAACTTTGTTAAAACATTATTTTTATCTTTTATGTTGAGTACAGATTTCTACGCTTCTACGTACTTTCATATTAATGAAAACCTTTTTTCTGATCATCATAGACTAAAAAGATACTTAAATCTTTGTTTATTTGTTTTAAGTTTTAGTCAAAACACTAAAAAAAAGAGGGTGAGGTGGCGGAGCAAAGTGTGTTCTATTTAGACCCAGTGAATAAATGGCTGATTTTTCTCATTTGATGTCAACTATAATAACACTTACTTTCTCTTTTACAGTTAAGAACAGTGTCGTATTTCCTGTTAGGCTAGTGTCCATAGTAGCCTGGTGCAGTGGCGTAACGTACACCCCCCGCATTGTGGGATGCCCTAGGATTCTAGGGGGCCCAAAGCCTGACTGACGCCAAGTACGCAATCCTTTATAAGATCCGGTTTTTGGCCAAAAACTTGATTTTGCAGGGGACCTAAATATTCTGCGTTACGCCACTAGCCTGGTGGTTATGGTCACGAAGTTGCGGTTGGCGTGTCAAGAGTGAGTCTATATAACGAAGTCGCTAAATCCCCCCCAAAAGTTCGTTATATGGACAATTCGTTATATAGAGAGGTTCTTGTTTCAATTTTATTTATAAACCAGATAAAAAAAAAAATTTAAACTCATTAACACTATATATATTAAAAAAAGTAATTATTCACACCTTTTTGTAAATTAATATATATTGATTTTATATATCTTACCTATAAAAAAAAATAAGAAAGAAAAGTTTCTTGACGCCATTATCCACTTCCTGAAGAAATAGTTTTTTTTTTCTTTGATACTCAACCACTTCCACTTACGTTTTGATATTTTCGAGCTACAAGAAACGAAGTTATCAGCACGACTGATCAATACTACAAATGAACGGATACTAGTTCAAGGACATGAGACTCCACTGAGGGTGAAAGAGGATATCGAAGATGTTTCCAGTGAACTGGACAATGGGGATTAAAGGTTGAACTTCTAGAACGAAATGCCGAGAATTCTATTGCTCTCGGTGAGATAGCCACCTAATAAAACCATTTCAAGATTTATTACACCAAAAAATGTCTTAAAAGGGAGAACAACTCGAAATGTTCAAAAATACTTCAAAAATAGGGAGGGAAAAAAATTGTATTACAAGAGAAAAAGTTCGTTATATAGAAAATGGATTTCGCTATAGGGAGGTTATTTTACGAAAAAAATCGTGAAATGTTCTTGGTTCCAGGAAAAAGTTCGCTATATAGAAAAAATCGCAATATAGAGGTTCGACTGTATTTACTAAGTTTTTCAATTCCAATTTTTGTAAGGTTTTATTCCGCATAAATATAAAATAAGGGGTATTACATAATTTAATTTTTTAGCGTGGAGGTGTAGAGTCCATAATTGTACTTTTATACTAGGGTACAGAAATGTTTAAACCGGGTCCTGGTGAAAAATGATACCTTTTTACTGTTATAAAACGGAATGATAGTATTTTCAAATGAATTTATTTGTTTGTTAGTTTGCCGAAGAACTTTAATACCATCGCAAGTCTCACATTACCTGAAGTACACTTATTTCCATTAAAAAACAATTCCTTTATTTGTTTGCATACCCTTTGGAAGTCGAATTTCTTCGTGAAGAGTCCCAAAGCGGAACTTACTAGAATAATGACTGCTCGTAAAAGAGCGCCAAAAGACATTAAGCTGCCGTTAATGTCCAAGCATTCGACTTCCTTTCGGGAGCTGGGCGAATGAATGACGTCGGAGCAGTTTTCTTCGGCACGTGGTGGCATCAGTAAATAAACTCAGCTATTTGCCTTGTTAAATGACTGATGCTGATGTTGTGAACGTTTTATAATTGCCCGCGCTGGGGATTCGGAGAGTGTGCAATTTCACTCTTTCAGATTCACAGTTTGATGGGGATGAATCCCTGGAGTTGAAGCATTTGGTTTCACCATTCTGTTCTCATTGTTGAATGTTGTAATGATGCGTCTTTAGGGAAATAAGTTGAGGCATCATTTTTGTTTGGGAAAATGAGTTTAGGTGTTTTGTTCTGTGAAAGGAAAAAACTTCGTATTATATACATTTCGTTTTCCCCCTTCAACATTTCATTTTTTTTCATCAGAGAATATTGTGTTAGAAATCCTGATAGGACCATCACGAACCCTCTCCTCCCTGATCTCACAGTAGAACGCTTAAGCCTGCCTCACATCATGAACCCTATCCTCCCTGATCTCACAGTGGAACATTTAAACCTGCCTCATATATTTTTCAACAATGTTCATTGATTTCATTCCATGACTTAGAACAGAGGTTCCCAAACTTTTTTGTCTCATAGACCCCTTGCCATGTTTTTTGGTATGGGGTAGACCCCTGCTTAATTAATATTAAATTTTTGCAAATTTATCAACTTAAATGTCTTTTTGACAGCTAGTACTACTACTACTACTTAAAAAGAATTAAATTTATAACTAATGAAGTATAGAGTTAAAAGTTTAAAAAGCTTATGTTAATTAATTAAATTAAAAGTTAATTAATATATAAAAGAGAGAACTGTTAAATAAAATAAACGAAGCAACACGCAATTTATTTTAATTGGAGGGATGAATCTGGTGCTACAGTAACAAATTTTCAACTTTTAGTATCAATCTTGTAAGGCTTAACCTTAAATCTCCTCTGTTAGTAGTGTCCAGTTTCTTTTTTTGTTTTGTTTTGGAGATTGGCAACTGGGCTGAAACTCCTTCTTACAAGGAAAAATAATTAAAAATTTCCTCACGATATCCCAAAATTCGGGACAAATAACAGGTTTGCCTTTTTAAAGCCAAAATTGCTGACATCTGTTTCTAAACTTTAAAATCTTCATTGGTGCACATCACGATTAGTTCCTGTTGTCATGTGACATATTTTTTTCAATATGACCATATAAATTCATTGCCTACTGTGGTATTACCATAGTCAAAGCATTCTCAAACTTGGTTTCAAAATCTGAATAAAAGGCAGTTAAATGTTGAACGTAGGTTAAAACGTGCCGACAGATTGTCTTGGTTAATTTGGGAAAATTCCGGACCTCCAGTATTATACTTCTTTAGTTTAACTCTGGAAAGAAACGCTGAAATGGTTCCAGTTTAAAAAAAAAAAAAACTATGATTTCACCTTGTACGGGCAAATTAACCTCCTTAAATTTAGTAAATAAATCTGCTAAATAAGCAAAATTTGGTTTCCACTTGATTAAATTTTTTTAAAAAATTAAAGTCACGATCTAGTTTAATGAGAGTCAATATCACATAGACCCCCACTTACACCTCATTGACCCCCAAATTATTTTTTTGCTGACGTGGACCCCTTGCAGGTTGTCATAGACCCCTGGGGGTCTATATAGACCACTTTGGGAATCACTGACTTAGAAGAACACTGAAACTTATTTGTATTATATGTGCATCAGTAGCGTAGCTTGTCCGGAGTGGGCCTTGTATCAGAATTCCTTCGAGGCCAGTTTTTAGAAATGAGAACCCTGTTTGTGAGAATGTTGTTTCACTTGTTGAGCCCCCTCCCCCTGGAGCGGGGAGGGGGGGGGCTCGTATCTTTGATAAGGCGGTAGTTACGCCCCTACGGCGAAAGTTGATGCGCATCAGCTTTCCTTTATCTTGTTACGGGTTCTGTTCTTATCCTTCTGATCTTGACAGGGATTTTTTGATTTAAGAACCTCTTTCTGTAAAAGAACCGTGACTTACGTAAATGAAAGTTGTTATTTAAAGTTAAGTAAATCGAGTCCGAGGAGGAAGATAGCTGTAAGTCATGTTGGTGAGAGTTCGAGTTCCATCTGTGAGAATTGTATTATGAGTCAGTTATCAACGTATCCTAGCTTAAGGCTCGCAGTCTTGTTGGAAGTGCACAGAATGGATAAACAGTACGTCTGCATTTCTTCATATCCGCTCTATAAGTACAACTTCATGTTGTTGTAGTTGTTTCTAATCCCTAGTTGGGCTATTTAAGACTAGACCAACTCCATCAGTCCGTATACTTCCAAAAAATTCAAGAATAAAAAAAGATTTTAAGAACACCTCGTCCAAGTTAAAATTTAAGCAATGTAAAATGTGTTCAGGTGATGCCTTAGGAGCATAACACTTCGGACTGATCTTAAAAAACTTTCAGACCTTGTTCAAAGGTGAAAGATTTCAAGTATCCATTGGCAAATCGAGATATGCAAGTGTGCAGGCCTCTATGAACTTCAAAGCGTAGGGCACCACCAAGTAGCCTACCATACCCAGATCCGAGGTACCTATGCATGTTCGGAAGGAACTCTCCAGAGATCCCTTTGCTTTTTCTTACTATCGGAAAACACCTCACTGAAAGTAGAAGACATATCAGGCCGGAAAGTGTCCAAAGAGACAGCCTTTGCCAGTGAGTTTGCTATCTCGAATCTATTGAATATGGAATTCTAAGTTTGCTGATCATTTGTCAATCAACCGTAAGATACATATTCCGACCGAGCTCGCTGCAATCTTTAAAATTGTTTAAGGTATTCCAGTTTCAAACCCATGATCTTTTCACGTAAAAGCTTGCTACTGCCTTTCTGAAATCTTTTATAAGTCAATCAGATGAGGTATCTTGATATCTCTGTGGCTAAAAACTGAGCTAATTGTCAACAGACCTTCCGAATAGCTGCGACTCGTATTTAGTTAAATAAACTGTACAAAATCCATCCAAAATTTAACTAGTTTTCTTGTTAAGTCTATATTTTCAATTCTTCTTCAACGACTCAACTGGCATTCTCCAGAAGTCTTCTCCATGCATCTCTACTTTTGGCAACTGTTTTCTAGTTCTTGATTTTTAAAATATTGAGATCCTTTTCGACTCAACTCTATATCCATCTCAGTAGGGGTCTCTCTGCCCGGAGAGCTATTTCCCATGGGCTTTGGCAGAACGATTGTCTTGTGGCAACGATCTGATGACCAGCCCATTTAAGTTTCTGTAATTTGACGAATTTTACAATATCAGGTTATTTGTAAATCCAGTTCTTCTCTTGTAATTTGCTTCGAAAATCAAGTGCCTAAACATTGCTTACGATTCATACAAAATCTATGGCTGATTTCTTCAGGAATAAGCTAAATAATCAAAAGAGCTGCTGGTTTTTAAATTCCTCGAATGGCAATAACATTGCAGTGAGTTTCATCAATATGTTATACATAATTGCATCATTTATTAAAATTCGTTTCTTTTTTTTTTCTTCAAATCCTTGTTTGAAATAAAAGGTACTTTTCCATTTCACCTATGAAATTTTATATGCATGATTATTTTGGATGACAATACAGTAATTTAATTATAATTAATAAAAATTAATTGATTAAAACTAATTATTCAGAGAATTACAAATACAGCCACGTTGGCGTCATTTTTGGCGACTTAGCGACCCTTTTGGCGACTTGTGTCAAAACTTGAGAGGTTTTTTTTCTCACATTTTAAAGCGCTCATTTGAGCTGAAATTTTCTACGCACTATTGTTTTGGGTAAAAATACGATAATTTAATTATAATTAATTAAAATTAATTGAATGAAACCAATTATTTAAAGAATTACAAATACAGCCACGTTGGTTTCATTTTAGCAACTTGGATTAAAATTTAAAAAAAAAAAATTTCTCTCGTTTTAAAGCATTCAGTTGAACTGAAATTTTATAGACACGATTGTTTTGGATGACAATATGATACTTTAATGATAATTAATAAAAATTAATTACCACTTAATGTTGTGATTCTGTGTCATACGTATATACACATTTATATTAATTGCAACTATTTAATAAGAAGTAGCTAAAATAAAAAATTTTCTTTGTTGATCTAAGTAGGAAATGACTTATATTTTTTTTATTTTCTTATTAGTAACAAGTAATATAATACATCAAAAATAAAAGACAAAACCAATGAGAACTAACATTCATAACATTTTTTTATGTATATATTGTGTGTTATCGCCAATAAAGGTCGCTTGGCGAAATTTGCGCCGGCAAAACGGAAAAGTACCAAAAAAAAAAAAAAATTATATAGTTCAAATTTTATTGTTGAGAAGGAAATTTTTTTTATGCATTTAACTAAGGGTAGATAAATTTTAATCGAATACCATATCCTTCCATTACTTTTTGTAATAAACCTTATTTTATAATCTTCATTTTTCTTTTGTTTCTCGCTCTAACAATTTTCTTTTTGTGGAAAATAGCATCTTCCCATTAAAGTAATTTCATAAGAATAGGCAGAGTGAAAGGTCATTCTTTGTTGGGGTTTATTGATCGCTGCAATACTGACTTTTCAGACAGGTCAGAGACGGTGGGCCAGCCGGAATGCTCGGGGAACTCAGACGCAGATTCCAGAAATCATTCATTAGCCTACAGTATGAGTAAACAAAAATATCGATTAGATATCATAATGGAATAGATGGATATCTCTTTTATTTGCTAATCACGTTCAGGATGAGGAGCATGTAGATTCTTTTGTTTTTTGTGGTAATGCAGGTAATTGATATTATTCCGCATTGGGTTAATGGTATAGTTGGTTAGTAATGTTAGCCTATCCCCCCTTTTTTTATTACTTGAAACAAACCTGTTGTGTATTTCTGGTTCATATAAACCTTGTGAAAAAAAATTTTTTTTTAAGGAAAATGGGGTTCGATTTGTTAGGAGAGTGTTTATTATCTTCAATTGCAAATATTTTTTATTTGTGTTCCTTAAAAATTTAATTATCCATTATAAATCGTGAATTTACAATATTTATTACGATTTTTATCACATCAGGTGTGTCTGAAATGAAAAAGAGGGGAAAAATTCAATTCTATTTTTTTTCTCATAAATGCACACATTTCTATGATGGACAATAAATGTACTTAACGTAAAATCCGGCATATAACACGCATCGCCGTGTAACGCGCACCCATGCTTTGGAGTTGCAATTTTTAATTTTTAGATACATTCGCCCCCTTATTTTGCGAAGAAACTTAGAATGTACGTATGCAATGTTCGTATGTTTTGAAGTCATTTATTCGAGATATTATTGCAGACTTTTAAAAAAAATATATATAGTTTACTTCTAGAATACAACCCTTTAAGTTCGTAAGAAATGTCATTTCATTTAAATAAACAGTATTCCGATATTTATAGAGAGAGAGAGAGAAGTCTATTTTTTTTCTATATTCATCTTTTTTTTTCATTTTTCAAGCTCTTTTTATACCCGGCGTGTAACGCGCACCCGTAAATTCCGATCATATTTTTTGAGTTAAAAGTGCGCGTTATACGCCGGATTTTACGGTATTAATTAAACAGCTTTGAAATGGGTTAGTTAAGTATTTATAGTTATTAATATTTATCCTTAAATTAGACGGAGATACTAAATGAACGTCGAAACATTGCACTATTAATGGAAATATAAACCAATGAGATACATTGCTAATGAAATAACACTAGGACAACATTCAAGTTGTTGAAACGTCAGTTTTGGCAATGAAATTGAATTATATTTCGTACAGTTTAATTTTTATATTAACTTTTACGATCTGTAAGATTCGCCTGGAGTGAAAAAAACAATATAGGTGGCGCTGCCATCGGAATGGAAAGAAGAGAACTTTACAACATGTGTGACGGGCTCACGCGTCTTTTCTTTAACATAACCTCTGGGTTCTTTGGTGGCCAAGATTAATGGCAATTCTTTTCCAACCCAAATCCAAGAAGCGAAATGTGAACAAGAAATGCAAATAAGATAGCTTTTTAAAGAACAGAAGTTTCAGTAAGCGAGATGGCAATTTGGGGAATGCTATGTTTGGAAGAGATTCAAGCGTGAATTGACAGCCTATCGTAAAGTTACCTGGAAACCCAGCTATTACTACAAGGTGCATACCATTGCACGAGCGCCCAGACGTTTCCATATAGATATCGAATCTTAGTTTGGATTAAGGTAGGATTGATTATTTGATATTAGGACTTGTAATATTATTAGAAGTAAGAGTAGGCGGAAAATAATTATAACATAGAGAAAGTGGTCTAAATTATGTGATTCGGTTTAACTATCACTGTGTGTTCGTTCATTCTAGATTCTCACTCATTTAAATTTATCTAAATTGTTAGACATTTAAGTTCTATTCTTAATAAAGTCACATTAAGAATTTAAAATGTCTATTCCTTTCGTAAACCCTACACCTCTAGCTCACGCTGACAATCAAAGATACGGTCACCAAAGGGGGCGGTATCACACATAGAGGACAGGCGAATGGCGGTTATACTCTCGCTAGTATAGAAACAAAATGGTCTTAACTAAATTTAATGTATAGTAGTTAGTTTTTTTTATAAGTTTTTCTTGTTTTGTGTGTGGCTGTATATATGGAACAATAAATAATTAGCTTCTAATGATAGACTGACTTTATTTGTGCCTGGTAACTAATGAAATCTTTGTTGAAACAAAAAAAGAACATACAACGACGGGAATATTATTCTATCTAAAAAATATTTTCTGTTGTGTTTTCTTTAAAAAATTTAAACTGATTTTTTCTTTTAAATGGGGGATTGTTTTCATCTAGTGTTACCAGTATGTAAAAAAATGATATAAGATTTGTATGTTTTGAACATAAGGAGCTTTTAAGTGAGGATTTTAATTTTTGCAATTATCAAAAATGATTCCTTAATCGACAAAAAAAAAAAAAAAAAAAAAAAAGACAAAATTTTAAAATCTGCACAATTAATTGTAGCGAGTTCTCACGTGCGTTTTCCTTTAATTAACCTTTGAGGTTACTTTCTAACATGGTTTGATATGAGAACCTCACCTTGTAAAGGAATCGTGATGCACATGTAAATTCGCATTACTATTTAAACAAAACGGCAGAAAATAGGTAGAAAATAAGACAATTCATAAAGTTGGACTTTCTGTATTTCTTACAAAATCCAGCCTTTTTATTTTCAACCTATCAAGTCTTTTTTTTTTTTTTTTAAATTTCTGCCTTATATTCGCATTTTGTTCAAAAAAAAATTCCCCGATTTCTAAAAAACTTCGACCTTTTTTACTCAGAATCTAATTCAACAGTTAGAATCGTATTAAAATTGATAGTCAAATCTTTTTCTCGATTTCTTTTACAATTTAAACAAAAAACTTTTGCGTTCGAACTTTTAATTTTGGTAATTAAATGAATTTCAGCATTAATTCTAGCACATCAGGT
>BMAV01026108.1:157346-319304 GCA_019973955.1 Trichonephila inaurata madagascariensis | reverse complement strand
TTAAACAAAAAACTTGTGTTCGAACTTTTAATTTTGGTAATTAAATGTATTTCAGCATTATTTCTAGCGCATCAGGTGCCACACAAAAAAATTTATTTTATTTTATTTTTTTATCCATGCTTTTGCTTTTAAAGAAGTATTACCACCGTCTAGACAAATCTTTATAAACTCGGCCCCCCCCCGCCGAATCTTTTGTTATGCTGGATTTCTTCGCCTTTTGAGATGAATATAAAAGCAGCAAAAAGTCCAATTTCGTTTCTTTTACAAAAACAAGCTGAAAAAGTAGTTAAACGTATTGATTCTCTTCTTGAGAGCCTCTAATCCAAAAATGTGTTCTTGTTTTGCTTCTAATGTGGAATGAGAAAAGGGGAGGGACACGTGATGTTTTTATGAGCCGTTTTTACTTCAAAGACATCTAGCTAGTATATAGATAAAATAAAAATAAAAAAAGCGGGAGAGTAGTCCACTCTCCCTTAAATCTCACCCTCCCTGTTGTTTGTTGTGTTGTTTACCTTCCAGTTTCTGCTATCTAAGAAACTCTATCCTACAAAACTGTAGAACGAGGGGAAGGAAAAAGAAAAAAAAAAATCGTCTGCTTTACTGTGGGAGGAACGATGTTTTTTACAGGCAATGTCCTTTCGGTCGAATAGGCTTAGCTCACCCTATTTATTATTTTGCTGCTGTTTGTTTTCGCTGGAACTTTCACTAAACGTCTTCGAGATTCTTCCCTCCCCCCCCCTCTCCGATGTTTTGTTCCATTTTTCCATTTCTGAAATTAAAAGTATTCGTGTTCTTTTATTTGAATGGTGGATGTGTAAAACAACAAAGGAGAAATTAATTTTTCCGTGTGGAATTTTTAAAAAAAACATTCGAAAGAAAAGAATTTAAGAGCTATAAACTATAAAATTATAAATTCAAAACTCCCTTCAGAGATATGCAAATTATTTGCTGAAGTAAGAATACTGAATGAGTGTTGAAAGATGACTTTTTATTTTACTTTTTTTTGGAGGAATAAAAAAATCTTACGATAAGCAATTTTTAAATAAAAACACTGTATACAAAAAAGTTGAGTTGAGTTGAGTTTGGTGTTTTAGGGCGCAAGAGCCAGTTTTGGCTATACTGCGCCAAACATTCATAGGTCTGTGGTCTGGACGGGAAAAGAAGAAATTGGATGACAAGATGGAGGGTCGAAAATAGAGAAGGATCACTGGGATACCCCGGAGTCGTGACACCCGTGTTTACCAAAGATAGTAAACCCCTTGGGAAAAGGAAAAGATCACTAGAGGGTACCTCGGGATTGTGACACCCGTACCCACCTAAAGAAGGCGAGCCCCCTGAGGGGGTATACAAAAAAGACTCTATTTTATCAGCAATCCTTTATTTGTGGTAGTAAAAATGTTGGTTAATATCACTAGCGTAACTAGCTCTGAATAGGTCCTGTATCAAAATTCGTTGGAAACCCTATTCTGGAGCCCCTTAACATTTTACAATATTTTGCTTAAACATTTTGGGACCCCAGAAACGTTGGGGCCCCGTACCATTGATACGGCGATAGCTACGCCACTGGTTAATATACATGAAATATAACGTACAGGTTTGCGATTTTCGGTTGCCATATCATTTTAAGGATTACTAAAGAAAGCTTGCCAGTATAAACTTGTTATCGAATTTTAAAAAGTCGCCTAATTTGGTGTACATGGTACATTTTAAAACCAAAGGTAATAAAGAACTAGTTCTGAAAATAAATGATTTAGCGTTTCTAATCAAAAGTTAATAAATTTTTCAATTAAAAAAATAAGAATAAAAAAGAATATAGGATAATTAATTTTCATGTGTTCGCTTAAACTTT
Organism: Trichonephila inaurata madagascariensis; assembly: GCA_019973955.1. NCBI lineage: Eukaryota > Metazoa > Arthropoda > Arachnida > Araneae > Nephilidae > Trichonephila > Trichonephila inaurata. The sequence continues at coordinate 317,455 of BMAV01026108.1, read as the reverse complement.
GGAAGATATAGAATATAATTAAATGACTCTGCAAAATTAGGCAGAGATAATTTTTTTGCCCGTTAAAACTTTGAGAGATCATTGAATATAGTGAATATTTATTTAAGTGACACTGCAAAATTAGATAATATATTTTGGTTAATCGCTTTATAACTTAATTGTATTATATCACTTAGCTGTGTCATTTTGAATTGGTTGCGTCAGAGTTTTTCTGATTATTTTCCTCATGATACATATGTTGTCATTGAAAAAACTCCTCATCCCCTTTAAGTATTTCACGCAATAAGAATTATCTTTCGTTCTGGAAATTGATTCTAATGACTAGTAAATGTAATAACAGATCAATGTAAGAACCAAATTTTTACATTTCTGTAATTTTGCATTTCTCCGGCTCAAACACATAAAAAATGTTATAGTTCTCATTGGTTTTTCATTTATTTTTGATGTATTATGAAAAAGACGTCACTGATAAGAAAAAACCTACTTGTTTTGAAAATATGGCGGTAAAAGGTTACCAGCAGGAATATCCCGTTTGGAGTAGGTTGTATCATTTTTGGCGACTTCATCGCTTTCGCCGACGAAAGAGAGAAAAGTACCAACATTTCTAATATGAGCTTTCTTTCAACAGCTCAGGTATCACTGTTGCTAAATAACTGTGGTTCAGAATTACGAGGTCCGCGCGTTGCCAATAAACTCTCGCATCGCTTTTGGTGTGATAATAGCTCAAACTGAATCTACTATTATCCCCAAATGGAAGTTTTTGTTTTTGATAATCAGTTTTCGATGTGTTATTTATTACACTTGTGTAGTCAAATTCGGAGTAGAAAATGTGAATAATAGCAGCCAAAGTTTATTCCATGGACACTTTTCCTACAATCGTTCAAATTATCAAAAAGATCTCCAGATGAAGGATAATACTTCGAAAATGTACGAAAATTAAGTATGTATTAAGTTCAACCACCATTGATCACGCTTACAATTCCTTTTCTCCAACTGAAAAAACGGTACTTACATGTTATCGCAACCGTATTGGCGACATTATATGAAACGAAGTACTGGTTGCCAATGGGCTCAATTCATGTGACGTCATAGTCACATGATAGTGAAAGCCACGTGCTTCTAGCCAATCAATTCAAAAACTCCTGTGACGTCATAATTACTCGATAAAAACTATCTTGTGTTTCCAGCTAATCAGTTCACGCGCTTCGGTGCCAAGTTTTACTCTTTGCAGAAATTTTCTCTTAAAAAGTACATATGTATACAAAATGCATTTTATTTAAAAGTATAAGCATAAAATACGATTTTTTTTTAAATTTTAAAAAATATTTTTGAAGAATTTATTTTCCGCTTAACATTTAAACATCTTTATCCAAATATGAAATTTGAAATTTTATCTGGGTTTTACAAATAGAGAGAACAAGTATATTAGTTTAATGTTCGTTTTGAATTCAATGGAGAGCACGTGTTTGTCTTTGTCATGTGATGTCATGAATTGAGCCCATTCAGCACGTTCGACACATGCAAAATCAAGGTTGCCAACTTATCGAATTATCTTGAATGTTGGCATTTTTGCGATAATACTTAAGTATCGAAAAAGCATATTTAGAATAACAACGAATGTCAACTTAATCAACATAACTTTCACATCAGATGATTATATAACACTAAACAAATTAAGTAATCGGATAAAATTAGACTTACAAGAATTATGTATTGAATTAAAGCAGACGATATTGATATATGGAAGATAATTTTTAACACAAATAATATCTATAATTATTGTATTATTTAAATAATCCATTAAAATTAATTAAAAAAAAAGAAATTTATATAGAACTAAATATTTAACAATATAGAAAAAAATTATTATTTAAATCTGTACGTTCTTTAAATAATTGAAAATAAAATGAAAAAATTAAATTCGATACGAAGTATGTGTCAATGATTGATGGTTATGTTATTCTATCTCAATTTTCTTTTTGTATATATACTTCCTTATCAGATGCTGAATCATTGTAAACATGCATGAGGAAACAGACGATGCAGCATTTTTCTTTGTGTATTTTTTAAATTTCAAAACCTTAATTTTTTTAAAAGTATAAACAATCATTTCTTAATCATTTGTCTGTTTTTAAACTTCTTAATTATCTCATAATTTTTTTCGGTGTGTTTGTTTACCTTGAAAATTGATCAGTCATTTTTTAAAAAATTGCTTTTTGAATATGGAAGGAGAAAAAAAAAACTTTAGGACGATTTCTCCATGTGTTACTTATTCAGTTTTTCTCCTTATTTTTCGCTTCTGTAAAACTAAACTCATATTTAATGTCGAACGTTTCAGATAATGATATTTGGCAAGGTTAATTTTGTTGAAGTAAATTTACTGTAAATCTGATAAATTTCCGGTTTTTTTTTATTGTAGAATGTTTTTTTCTTTTAAGTCAACTATTCTTGTTGGCCCCCCCCCCCCCCATTTGTATTTCTTATCATAATGTAAATTTTGAGTTTTACTAATTGTATGATTGGTATCTTTTCGTATTCTATGTCTAAAATAAAAATTTATAACAAATTTCAATTTTTCGATATTAATTTTGGAATCTACACTAAGAACTTTGCAAAAATAGACAGTAAAGAAGAAATAAACCCAGAGATTTTAGTTCTGAAACTTTATTATTATTATATGTTGAAAATCCTTTTATACAGAACCATCATTTGTCCCTCAAAATCATCAAAATAATGGTGTTTACTCGCATCGCGCGATCCGAAAGCAGATGATACTATTATATATGTAATTATTTTAAATGAAACGTCAAATGTGATGTTGGTTACGCACTTTATATTTATTTTTTCTCCATTATATTTAATCATATGTTTTAACGTTGAATATGCTTATATATAATGTAGTTGCTTGATACGTAGCTTATAAGTAATGTGGTTGGAATATGATGACTGTAAATTTTCATGTACAGATTCTGTAAATTCAAGCATAGATCGTCCGTCCTTGTTTCGGGGTGCTGACGCATGTTAAAAATATTCCGACCAAGTATATTACAAAAAGGTAACGTTGACATTGTCGAATGACAATGGATTATAACTGTGGTTTTTTAATTACTGGCTTTGTTTGAGCATTGTAGAAGTTGACAATCAAGAAGCAATTAACAAGAATATAATAAAATATTGTTTTATTGGCATATTTTTATGGAACATGTTAAGAGACTGAGAATCTTGAAACAGAGTTTTCCGTCAAAGAACGTTCAATAATACGATTTCCTTTTGAAAATAAACATTAGATGGTACTTGATCTGCGTCATTGATTTGTTCTTCGATCTGACTGGCTGCTGAATCTTGATGGATCAATATCAGACAACATAAATCATTCCCTTGGGTGTTGGAGACTTACAGATCTGAAAGCATGCAGTTAAAAAACTTACAGTGGGTCCTAAATGAATATATAAGTTACTTTTCCCTATCTCATATTTCTTACGTTTTCTCGATTTCTACTGGAATTCTTCGAGATATATATTACTGAATAAGAATATTTCTTCCTGGCCATCCTAATTATGGGTTTGGATATGCCGTGGCAAATTTGGAAGTACGCCCTATTTATCATATAGAAGAGGCTGAATATTTGACTAAGATGTCCCGGGTAGTTTTACTTTTAGATTTTGAATGCATTATAGAAGTAAATGACTATTTTTAAGAGGCGAAATGACAGATGACAAAGTTATTTAAGGTGTATGCTTTCTATGATAGGTCACGGTATCTTGTAACCTGTCTTGTAATGTAAGCAATACAAATTACTCTGATGTGGGATAATTATTATTTACTGATTTTTCTGCACTATTTTATGGATAGTCAAATTTATTATTTTTATTTGTATATATTTACTGTGATTGATTACCTGTTACAAGTAAAAAAGATTGGGCGGAGTGAGAAATAGAAGTTATAAAATAGTTTTGTAGGTAAATATTGAATTTTTTTTTTTGTATATATTTTCCGTTTAGGTCAGAGGTTCCCAAACTTTTTGTCTCATGGACCCCTTGCCATGTTTTGCGATTTTGGGTAGACCCCTGCTTACCTAATATTGATTTTTGGCAAATTTATCAAATGTCTATTTTAAAGATGATTTAGAGCTACTTATATACTTAAAAAGATTTCAATTTCTAACTGTAAAACAGGTAAATAACTGGTAGATCTCCTTTTATTGCCTATTCCGATCAGTTCCTATTGCAATATGACATTTTTTTTTCAATGTGACCTTAGGAATTCATTGCCTACTGTGGTAATTACCATAGCTAAAGCATTCTCAATTTTAGTTTCAATCCGAATAAAGGGCATTTAAATGTTGAGAGAGAGAGAGAGAAGAGAGAGAATATATAGATTAAGGGATCTCAGGAGTGTTAAATTTATCTAGAGGTCTAAAAATAAAAACAATTTTCAAACAGGTATAATTCTTTTAAATTTAAATTAAATAATTCGAATCTTTTATACACATTATTTATAAAGGAATGGGGCTTCAGAAAAGTATAAAATGTTTAAAATATAATCATAATTTTAAAAATTACAAGCATATGAAAATAAGAAACTTTTCTATAAGACATATTTATTAAGTTTTACGTCGCGCACGCTATTTTCTAAAATAGTAGCTTTAATTACTAGCTATAAGTTGATTTATAAATGTATTCTTATTACACGGTAGATATTTTTATATATAAATAGAATAATAAATTCCATATTTTAATAGATAAAAAAAAATACATTTTTAAAAAATATTTAAAAAATTGCAATGTTTTACAAATATTTTGAAATACAAAAGATATATAATACTAAAATTATGTAGGGCTTAAAGAGTATGATGCATTTTTTATAATTCTATAAAGATTTATACACATCAGAGGCTTCTATTTTAGAAAATAACGTGAGCAACGCAAAAAATACTTAATATTTATCATAGAATTTTCATATGCTTATGATTTTTAAAATTATTATTATATTTTAAACATTTTATATTTTTCTGAAGCCCCATTCTTTTTTAAATAATGTGTACAAGATTGGAATCATTTAACTTAAATTTAAAAGAATTATACCTGTTTGAAAATTGTTTTATATTTTCTGACCTCTAGAAAAATTTAACACCCCTGAGACCCCTTAAAACATCATTTTCTTGGCAGATTGTCTGTGGCCAATTAAGAAACTAAGAAAATTCGGGACTTTCAATATTATGCTCCTTTAGCATAATTCTGACTACACAGGAATTTTTCAGGGGAAGGTCCGGGGTCAAAACTAATTATTGAATGAATAATTTGAATTAATTAATAAAATTAATAACAAATACTTAATTAAATTTTATGTACTATATACTTAGAAGTATAATCAATCAGAAAAAAAAATCAAGGGCTTTGGGGGTGTCCAGACCAGGACCCCCCCACCCTGCTTTGTGTGCACCACTGAAACACTGGAATGAGATGGTCCTTGTTGTAATAAAATTTATGCTGTCACCTTGCAACTGCAAATTAGCCTCATTAAATTAAGTAAATAAATATGTTAAATTATTGAAATCACGATCTGGTTTAATGAGAGCCACTGTCGTAGACCCCCATTTACACCTAATGGACCTCCCAAATTATTTATTCACTGACGTGGACCCCTTGCACGTCGTCATAGACCCCTGGGGGTCGATATAGACCACTTTAGGAATCACTGGTTTAGATTAATAATCAATATATTTTTTCGCACTTTTCACAACATTTTTGCTTTTAACATTTATTGATACACGATTGATAACTCATATATATTTAAATATTGGCTATCATTTATAAAAATAATTTTTTAAAAAGATTTGTTTTCATTTGCCTTTTTTTTAGGCTTAGTCTTGTTGTTGTTGATATAAATATTCGAGTGGAGTTGAATGACCTTTGAAATTATAGTAGTCATTCTGTCAAAAAAATTAAGTGAATAATTAAATTCTTGTGTGTGAATTTTCTTTAGACAATGTCATATTTTCCCTTTATATTTATCAACATTACAAAAACAAATTTGATTATTACGTAGTTTGTCAAAATAACATTTTCAGGTTTATGCCACAAAATTCTTAATTGTCAAACTATCTATTTATTGCAAGACAGTAATTCTATTTATATGTTGCAAAACATAATTATCTATCTCTGTCATTCTCTTTCAAAACAACCAGAAGTAATTTTTACCACCTTGATCATCTTTATTTAATATTAATGATCATTTAACTCAACATGTTATCTTCAATTTAATTTATTTTAAGCTCTTGTGTGTTTAAATAAAGCAACTAAACTCCACACAGCCGTTCCGGTGTTAGATAATCCTTCTTATCGTGTTCCGGTCCATGCTTTACAATCCTTCCGATTATGATTATAGGAAATACGCAAACGATTTAAAAATGATACTCAACGTTAAATAAAGAAACGTCATTCGAATGAAAAAAAGAACGCTGTCAGCTCACGCTAATATTCGAAAGGCGGGAAAAGGAAAGAACGCACGCGTGTGACATTTCCTGAGTTGTCTGCTGCTTACTCGACATGGTCCCCCTTTATCGCAAATGACGCAGACGATTACGTATAACACAAACACGGCGCACTAGAACAGTTGTGACGAAAACCTTTCGAACGGTGATGGTTAAATTTTCTCACTGCAAGATGCTGCGTTGAAGTAGTAGTTATTTTTATTGCTGTTTCACGTAGCAGTTCCTCTCTGTGATCTCTAATGAACTTTTTTTTTTAAAAAAAAAATCTTAGTTCGTTAAGTGGGACATGTGCGTGTGTTATGTTCTTATGTGAGACGAAGATTGATTAGGTTTGGTTTACAAACACACATAAAAAAGAAGGAAAGAGAAAAAGTTAAAAATAAAGTTCTGAATATTTGTTGATGGAATAGTAGATATTCAATACGATTCATTAGCTATAACGTTACTGTGTTCTTTTGATTCATGTTATTGTAGTACATAGGATTAGATTAATTTTATTTTTTAATTGGATTTATACGTTAAATACGAAAACTTAGCTTTAATACTGATAAGCACCTAAGCGCGTTCAAGAAGTTAAGTTCAATATTTAAACAATAATTATCTTTCAACCAGACTTTTTCAAAGATGGGGATGCAATTCTGTAAAGTTTAACTGTAAAAGTAACTGAATGATTCATTTTAACCCACTCTATTACCACAATTAATAAGAATTGAATATAAATTCCATTTTAATAGATAATTTAAAGAAAATCACGGACTTACATTGCACTTATGAGAACCAGTCTGCCCGTTATAATTTAAACTTTATTATAGTTGAATTGTATAATTGTGTGTGTGGTTTGTTTATGCATCATTATACATAATGATTGCAATAAACTGTAACTATACAATAAGCCCACATACTCTTGATTTCATGTTACTCGTTTCAGGAAAAACCTCGAAACCAGATCTGTGATGTTAAAAAGATTGAAGAGAACACTTATTTTTAGTTCAATTTAATTTCTCTTCGTTTGTTTTAATCTTCTGCATGATTAACAAAAAATGACTTTTTGTAAATATATTTTATAGTAAATTATGTTTTAATACTTCGCGCGCTTTTGCTTGCTAACTGTGAACCGTCAGTCTCTCGCTGTTGTCTAGATAATCGAATTTTATTTTTTCCGCTTTCGAATAAGTGGTATTCGAAGCATCTATTTTTAGCCTGCTGGTGTTTGACCGGTGAAAAAAGAATAGCACAAGTGTTTATCTCGGCCGGATTTAGTCAGTTTTTGTTGTTGAGTGCTTTTCATTCTTTTTCGTAAGACCTTAATATTATTTATTGGTATCATAAATAAAAGATAATCGCATTAAAGAAGCAGCTTTGTATTCATATATTTCTTCCAGACAATGTTCATTTCTTCGAAAAACTATTTTGTGGTATATGCACATTTTATGTTTCGATTTTTTTTCCCTTGTTTATTCTCCTCAACTCCTCATTCTGATTTATTCTATAGTTTTTGGAACGGACGTTTCGTGATTTGTTCTATTTTGGTTAAATTTATCTTTTGTAAATAAAAAAAAAGGAAGGAAAGGTTTGTATTTTTTATTTTTTGAATTTTCTAAATAACTAATTTAGGTGTGTGAAAATTCATGCATTCTATTTAACCTGTGTTTGGGGATTCGAAAAAGAATGTTAATCTATTTGTTTTCAGTTCGTTGAACTTGTCATGCATTTTGTGAAAGGTTTAATACAGCCATTGCACACACAGGATGGACATAGTGAAATTTAAAATAATATTATCTTATCAAAAACACACTCTGCACATAATAAGCGTAAACTGCTAAACAGGAAAATAACTCTCTTTAGTCAACATAGGAATTTAGATCCTTGATTCAGAAACAGCGAACGTTATTTTGAGCTTGAAGCGTTAAATTGATGCTATCAGCTTTGTGCGGCGAAAGTTTCCTAGAAATTCTTTCAAAATAAAAACATGTTGCCATGCTCATAAGACAAATATTTAGTCGATACCGTTGGTTATGGCATGACAGAAAATAATTATTTTACACAAAATTTATATTAAGAATTAGAAGCAAATAATAATCTCAAATACGTAGATGAAACAGAAATGACAAATGGTTTGTATGGAAAATACAATTTGATCCAAAGGGTACGGAAAGAGTTACCTGCGTAAGGCCAAAATTAATACAAGTCTGTTTTTCAAGGAATCTCGTTTGGCGCGTCTTTGTTTATTTGTATTATGCTTGTTTAATTAACATTTTAATTATATATTATACTTGTTTGATTATATTTTAAAATTTCTTTGAAAATTATCGAGAAATATTGTTACGACTTATTCGACTAAATTACTATGTGTCTATGAAGTCATTTGATAACTGCAATCACGTGTTTCTAGCCAGCAGTTCAGACTCATCCCTGTTGCCAACTTTTGCTTTTTTACAGGAACTTTCTTTAAAAATGTACATATTTGTCAACAATAATAACGCGTAAAGGTAAACAAAACGCCCTTGATTTAAAAGTACATGTATAACATAAGAATTTTTTTTTTTTCCTTTTGAAAAACTCTTTGAAGAATCTTAACTTTTGGAACATCTATCAAACTATCAAATTTGAAAAAATTTATCGAAATTTTTTTAGCAGAACAAGTATAATACTCATGGCAGCTTTGTATTCAGTATAGAGTGAGATTGTTTTTATCATGAAAACGGAATGAATTTAGTTTACTAGTAAAATTTTGGTTGAAAAAACTCGTAATTTAGAACCTGTTAAAATTAAAGAAAATCACTCAACAATATAGAGGGAGTTAAAAGTGAAAAATAATTCCTATTTTTGAAGAAATACTTATTTCTCTGACAATAAAATATGAACTGTACATTATTGTATTATATAACATCAAGTCTTTGGAACATAGATATGAAGTCGACACACTATTACACGACAGTAAACCTCTCCGAGATATAATTCGTCACAGTAGCCAAACTGAGAGTGGGAAGGAGGATGATATATGAATGACAGTTATGAATGATTACGTGGAAGACAGGGATATGCGAAGTTCCTGTTCTCTTCGGGGAAAAAACGCGGGAAGAATTTCGGAACGTTTCTCGAGTGATTGATTTCTCACTCGAGAAAGAGAAGGAGCCTAGAAAAGTGCTTTGTTTACGTTGTGGCACAGGATAGCCGTGGAATGTTTTCTTTTTTAAGTAAATCAGTGGAAAATTTTACTAAGTATTTGTGTTGAAAAGTTATTACTCAGTGGTCTGTGTTATTTTGCTTCTGAATTTAAAGGCTGAAAAAAGAATTCTAAGTCATTCCTAGAGCAAAGAAATTTTTTTTTTTTTAAAAAAAAAACATTTTGCTACGTTTTTCGTTAATTCTTAGCTATTTAAAACTATTTATTTAAATACAAGTGCTTTGTCAGGTAAGGTTATGAAATAGAATGTTTTTTTTTAACTGTTTTTGAATTTTTTTCCCTTTTTAAATAACCTATGCTATTTCTTCTAATTTATAAACAAAAATTTTAAACTTTTCTGTTAGTCATTTCAAAAATTATCAATTCTGAATAGTTTTTAAGGATACATTTATGTATTTATTTTTTCTGAAAATAAAACTAAAATTTTACACTATAAACAGTACAGGATTATTAAACAACACGATGAAATGATTCAGCGAAAAATTATTATTCTGAATAAAATTTTTTAAGTTCTACTATAATGAAATCGGTAATTCATCTAAATAAACTGTGGAAAAAATAAAAAGTTGGCTTATATTTACAAAAACTTAGCTTTATAATGAGTTATTTAAAGAAAATGAATTTATTAGTGCAGTCACGTACTTATTATGTGTATACTAATGTTTACATGCAATAATAATGTATAATTTAACTTTAGAAAAGTTTTAATCTATGAAACTTATTCGAAATATATTATTTCTAATATCCCTTCGGGTTAGAATTTAAATCATTTCTTGGTTCTTTTACAGTTGTAATTCATTAATGAAGAAATCTAGAACAGTTCTCTATTTACACTGAACGCGCAGACGATGAATCGCAAGCAGCTGTGATCTCGAGTTGTAATATTTTTTTTATCTTTCTGGAATATAAAAATATTTTCAAATGTCTGAGAAAAAATTATAATTTCAGAGAAACTTTCATTGTTTTTTGTTTATTCGAATGCTTTTTCTGTTTTGTTTATGTTTTTGCATTCAAATCAATGGACTAATTTAGATTCGAGATGAAAAATAGAATTTCCACAGAATTAGTATTACGCTCACGAATTCCAAATAGCTGATTGATGATACTTCAAACAATGTTTTATTCAGTTAAAAGTTAATTATTACTTATAGTTAAAAGTTAATATTCAGTTAAAAGCTGTCACGCTGAGCGATAACCATGCGCTGGAATTATCAACTATTAATCAATTAGCATAAGATTTCAAATGATGAAAAATGAAAAACGAAAAGCTGCTATTTTGAAAAAACATTATTAATTACCAAAAACAAGAAAAACGGTGACAGTTTCTTGTATGTGTGAGTAATTATTCTCGAATTATTTTTCGATAAGATCTAAATTAATTAAAAACGGAAAACTACTTTTCGATTTAACTTTTATGTTTAATCTTGTATTCCATCTAGGAAATTCTTTTTCAGTAGTGTAGTTAATTTATTTCACTCCCAAGGGCTTTAACTATTTTGTTGTGTTAAAAGAAAAGTCGGTTTCATTATTGCTTTTAACACCTCGTAAATAAGATTTCCTCTCGCTTATGATGCTAATAACTTATTTTCCTTTTTCTTAAAGTTTACCCAAGAAGAAGTTTAAATGTGAAGTGTGCTAATTTATCTCTTATTTTAAGTTATGGAATGGCAACCAACCGAAAGCGTTTTTTCGGTTTATTGGAAACATTTAACAGTATCTTGACGCTGCTAATTTCTCAAGAAAGCGTTATTCCTAAAATAATTATAAGAATTTTTCTTTTTTTGTTTTTGTTTGGGGAGTTGTGAAAAATATGGCTATTTATTTAAAGTGTCAAGATATTTATGTGTGGGCTGAAAATATTTATTATTTTATCATATTCTCCTGTGGCGAAGTTAATACCTCTGATACGCTGTATGTGACTTTTTTAAAAATTCCCTTGTAGTTATGGTAATAATATAATGGCAAGAACGAGGGGCAGTTTTATACGTAAGAGCTCTATTATTTCTCTTTTAGATAAACTGAACAAGAGTATTAAAACAACGGTAATAAGGTGTGCAGACTTTGTGGTTAGTTTTATCATGCTTTCGAGTCCTGGCTCTTTTGTTTTTGAATTACCGAACTCAAAAAGCCTCGTGTAATTGTGAAGATTGTTGTATGTTAAAGAAAAGGCTACTGACGTATTATCGCAATCTATTGGCGACATTATATGGCATGAAGCACATGATTGCCTATTCATCGCGTACGACACATAGGAAATCGAGGTTGCCACTTTGGCTAGTTATTATTAGAATTGACGGTTGTTGCGATGATACGAAAGTACCAAAAAAAGTTTTAAAACCACTACTTTGTCAAATTTAGAAATTCACAAGTAAAGTTATCTTATCTGAGATCTCGGGTTAAACTCATATTGTTTCCTTAATGGTATAATTGAATGAACCGCTTGAACGAATATTTAAGTGATCGATTATGTATAATTTTTAAAAATACGATGACTTTTCTAGCCTGAGTATTAATTGTATTAACTAGTACCTGAGGGGAAATTTGTACAAAGAATTGAAGGGAAAATGTGTGTTCTGTCGAGCAATTTAAACAGCCTGTACGCGTTAAGTGTGACCGCAATTACTTCTTTCAAGTATATATTAAGTGTTCAGATTATTAAAAAGCAAAAATTAAAATTCCTAATATACGTCATTCCTCAACAATGTAACAGTTGGTATATGACCCGAAGATCATTTGAATCTTGTTCCAATATGGATACGCGGTGTTGATAATCTGTCTCAGCCCAAACTGAAGGGAAGATCATCATCCTGGTTGGGTGTGGGGTCAACTAGTATCACCCACGTGGTGCCCCCCAAGGGTAGAGAGGTGCCCCATTAAAGAGGTAAATGACCTCGCCTTGAAACCCCCTTTATTCTACAAGCCTCCGTGGTACTACAAATCCCGTTTTGTGTTTTAGGCCTTGTTTTGTTTTGGGGCCACTTCACGCAGCATTTTCCTATTCCGTAATTTTAAAAAAATGCCCAAAATTTTAAAGGAAATTTTTTTAAAAATTGGAGGTTGAAACAGTCATGAATTTTTTTGTGTATTCATTGACAGTTTTTTTTATTTTAATGGGGCTTTTTTAAAAAATTTTGATTTTTTTTAAAAAATTCATTTTGGGGAGTAACACGTCAAAATTTTTAAAACGATAAAAATTTTGAATATTTTAATCCATAAATTTTTTTTTGAAAAATTTTTTGACAAAATCCCCATTAAAATATTTATTTGTATTGTTTTAACACATGTGAAAATTTTTTGGGCTATTAAATAAGTAGTGTTTTAAAAAATTTTCCCTTTTTTTGTGTTGAAATTTACATTTTTTGAGAAATATGATTTAAAGTAAAAATTTCCCAAATTAACTAATGCATACGAGAACTATAACTTGAATTGCTTGTGTCATCTGAAAAGATCATCTTTTTTGTCTACTTTTTAAATTGTTTTTTTTTAATTCTAGCTTTTTGGGTTATTTAAACGCCTATTCTGCTTTTCTAATACACGCATAATCTACTTCTTGCAACGCTCGAATTTGTAAAAAAAGGAATTAAATGTTTAATAAACTTAAAAAATTTTTAATTTGGTTTAAAACTTTATTATATAAAATATATAACTTCATATACTGTGTTTTTTTAAAATTCCCAACCGCACAAATACAGTTTTTTGAAAATTTTACACCAAATACTACCTTGTTTTTCTAATATTTTGAGTTTTAAAGGCATTTTTTAAAAATTTCAAGACTAGAGATCTCTAAATATTTTTTTTGCAATTCCTAATTGCAATAGGTGGGGTTTTGTTTTTTGCTTATTGTAACCTTTCAGTTTGGACAAAATTATATATACACCACAAGTCATTCCCACGGGGAAAAGTAAAATGGGAGATTCCCCAAAATTTTTGCAGATTTTATCAAAAAATTTAAACCCAAATAGCTTGGTTTTTTTTGACAAGTTTCCTGAGTTGTTTTGAATAAACCAAAACATAGTATTTTTTAAAATTTTTTCTATTTATGTATCTATCAAGGGGGTTTTGGATCCTGAATTTTTTTGTCCTCATGTTTTTTGTCTTTTTTAAATTTTTATTTTAACGCCCCAACCCTGTTCCCCCCCATTTTCTCACACAACATGACCAACAATCTTTTAATTTTTTCAATATTGACATATCTTTTTAAAGGGTTTTGGGTTCTAAAACCGCTTTGTATGCTTTAGAGTCCAAATATTGTGTTTTATCGTAAATTGTGTAATGTCTGGGGTGAGCGATGAAAGATACAAAAAAAAGTACATCTCTTCAACTCCCCCGTTCCCCCACTATTTTTCAATGTAACTTTCCGAACACCCCATCGCTTAATATACATTGCTGTTAAAATTTCATAATTTCCACGACAATATTTCAGTATCAACAACCTTCCCAGTGTTCCAAAAATAAATGCCGTAACAAAATTATTTATATGAGTATGGCCCCTTTTTTTCCGGGAAAACCCTCGATAGCCACAGATACATTTTTTGCATCCAATATTAAATGATATTGTTTCTGGCAGCAGTTAATGTCCTTAGACACTTTTTGTTTCTTTTTTTTTGTCGGTTATTTAAATGGGATTTTGGGAACCCCAAAAACACTTTTTGTGTAGGTGACAAATTCATAACTCCGGGAAAAAAAATTTTTGCAACCCCTTTTTTTAATATACCTCATAGCATATGGGTTTTAAATTTTTCACTTCATATAATTTTTTTCTTTTTGATTTTAAAACTGTTTTTGAAACCTGATATTAAGAAATTTTGAATAAGACCAAAAAGTTTCCCAAAATATTAAAAATTTTTTAGCCAAAAATTTTTGTGAATACCTTTTTTGGGGGATTTTATTTATATTTTTAATGTTGTTTCAAAAACCCAAAAAAAAGTACAGTGTCATTATTTCACAGAAAAAATTTAAAAAGAATCAAAAAAAGCAACATAAATCTTTTTTTTAAACTTTTACCAAACTTTTTCTTTGAAAGGGAAATTTTTTTTTGTTTAAATTGTTTTGACTGTTATGCAAAAAGTTTAATTCATCGAAAGTTTGGTTTTTAATTTTTTCCCCAAAATTTTGTTTTTAAAAAGGTTTTTTATTTAAGAGTTTAAAAACGTTTTTTAAAAATTTTATTTTTTTTTTGTTTTTTTGATGGAAAAACTATTCCACACCCATAAAACAGAAATTCGTTTTATTTAATGAGGTAAGAAAATAACATGCGGTTTTTAAAAATTCAACAACAACTATTCACTTCACCTTTTTTTCCTGAATAAGTTGCTGATCAAAAAAAAATTCCCTTTTTAAACAATTTAAAAATATTTGAAAAAGGGGAAAAATAGCAGTTTTTTTGTTTTGATTTGAGGGGGGGTTGGGGTCCTCTGTTTTGGGGGTTTTACAGGGTAAAAAACTTTTTAAAAATATTAAAAAAACTTCTAATTCAGTTAGAACCAAAATTTAAATTGCATTAGAAAAAAAAAGAGGGATTTTATTTTTTCAATCAAAAAATTTAAAAACGATTTTCACCCGGATTTTTGTGGGGGGTGACCCCCTTAAACGATTTTTTTGGAGAAAATGGGGGTTTTGGTTTTTTTTATACCTTTTGAAAATTTTGTCCCCAAGAGGTCACAGTGCCACAAACTAAAACCAGCTAAAATTGTAATTAAAAAAATTTCGTTTATAGGAATGCACTTATTAATGTTTTTCATTCTTTAAAAAAAAAGGCGAAATATACATATTTGTTGTCATTGTTTCTTTATAAACTAGCTGGTATACCCATTTTTCACACGGGTGAGTTAAAATATTACACAAAGCAGATTGAAGGATAAAGAAGTTTTTAATGAGTTCATTTTACGAGAATTGCAAATTAAACAAATAAACAAACAAAGAAGCTTTTAGCATATCTCAGCTGAACAAAAGAAAAATATGTTTGTTAAATTTTAAGTCTGTAGGTCTAATAGCTGATAAAATGGATTTTTTTTATTTATAACACCCTCGCAACACGCTTGTGGGTCGATTTTTGAAAACATCTTTCTAAGCTGATCTCTGCTCAGCAAAAGTAACACATTGTAACTAATTTTGTGTAATGAATGCTTAAAGTAGTGTAAGTAATTTATATCTGGGGATGTGTAATACTTTAATATTACTTTCTGTTGTAATTATTTTATGTTAAAATTGTAAGATTCGCAAGCAACGCCGTTCCTTGCATTATAAAGGCGATTCAATGGAAACGTAGCGAAATGGTGGCAATAGAAACAAGTTGGCATCATTTTTGACGACCCTGTTGGCAACTTGGCGATTGATTGAACGGTGCAGAAGGTGATATGTTATAGCACCACCTGGTAGGGATCTGCTACAAAGAACTGCTTCTCCAATCAAAAATACATATATATGCCATATTTTCATAATGATCGGTTGGACGGTGTTGGAGTGAAGCGATTTCATATACGAGATGCATCCAGAAAGTAAGTTTCCCTATTTTTTTAAAAAAAAAGAACTCACACTTTCAGGAACATATTTATTGGCAACAAGTACAGCAATGTTTCAGCTATTTTTCAACATTGCCACCACCAGAATTGAGACATTTGTCCAATTGTGGGATCAACTTTTGTATCACTCTGTGGTAGTACTCTCTTCCACCTGTGAATGGAACCAGCGTGTGACTAATGTCTTCAGCTCTTCGTCTTTGCCAAAACGCTCACCGGAGGACAGGAATTTCTTGAGATGCAAGGAAACATGAAAATCGCTGGGAGCAAGATCAGAGCTGTAGGGGGCTGATCAAACAACTCTCAGCCAAATTCCGTCAAAATAGCTGCTGTGCATCGAGCTGTATGTGAGCCGTCTTCATCATGGACACTTTGACGACCCTCTGAAAACTGCCTACACCAGCGACGCATCATCTGCTTACTCATGATGTTCGGCCCATAGACCTGACAGAGCTGACGATGAATTTCAATAGGCGCAATGCTTTATGCATTCAAGAACTTTATCACCGACCGAACCTCGCAGGCGGCGGGAGAAGGAATAAGAGTTTCCATTTCGGACCACTGCTACCACGCTACCGGCACGAGGCGGAACCTGTCTGGCTGGGATATAATTGATACGTCATAGATCTGTTATGCATGTGCAATTGACACGGCTAATTACGTTTACTTTAAAAGGGAAAACATTGGGAACTTACTTTTTGGATGCGCCTCGTATACAAACATTCATTTTTTCTGTATAGAATTAAAAAAAATTCGACTTTAGAATAAATTTAACGTTTAGTAAATATTCTGCTATCGAGTGGATTGCAGAATTTAAAGATTGTTTTAAAAACCCGTATAGTTTGTTGCTACGTTTGTTATTTTTTAAACATATTCTTGTGAGAAAAAACGGGGGGGAGAAATAAAAAATAATATCCCAAGATCGGAAATACAATTCCATTTTTGTATTTTTTACAGTCCGTTTGAAACTTTAAAAGTAATTTCGTTTTAAAAAAGAAAAATTTTTGGGGTTATTTTTTTCGGATGTGAAAAAATTTTATATCATTTTATAAATTGTTTATTTTTTAAAAAATAATTTTTAATGAAATTTAACCGCAATTGTTAAGTATTTTATTCCCCGTATAATTAGGCTGGTACGGTTAGGTATTCCAGGCCCATTTCCATTTTAAGGCCGGAAAGGGGGGTAAATTTTAATGATCTTAATTTTAATACTCGAACATCCTTACCCCTTATGATTTGAAATAACATCCTTTTATGGTACGGTACGTCGCAACAGTGGAAAGTTCGTTTTACGTTGGCCCCCGATTTTGCTAGTGTACGCGCGTTTGGAAAACTGTTCTTGCTATTTCCCCGAATTGCTTTACGTTACCGTTTTTACTGTGCCTTTCGTTTGAATTGTGGAAATATGTGTTTTGTTTTATTTGACCTTAAAATTTAGCCGATTGAAGATTAAATTTGAGGAAAAAAGATTAAATAATTCTGAGTTTTACTCAAAGTTATAAACTTTCGAAATTTTTTCGAAAAATTGTTCTTATATATTTTTAATATTTCGATTCACGTTACCGGTGAAAGCAAGTATGAACGATACGATGACACAGCCGAATCTCCTACTTTATGTAATATTATATATTCAAGTTTATTTCATATTTATCACAGGCGAAAGACGTCACAAATGAAGGCAATAGGTTGTAGTGGAGGCACCGCGTAGTTAATTGAATCAACCCTGATTAGATTACGTACACAGTAACGAGTTTCGAAAGGACTATGAACTTATCTACTTAACTGTTCATTTCCAAACGAGGAACAGTATTCGAAAGGTTAAGGCCAGCCCTGATTTTTTTGCGTCGAGCTATAAAAGGATTCAGGAGAGAAGCTGTAAATTTATACGGATAAACGTGTATTTTCATATGGATGACAAAAATGCGGGTGTTTTGATGACGTAGATATTGATTACTGATATTGCATCAAAACCTTTTGTTGCTATGCATTGTCTAAAAGCGGCCCGAAATGGGTGTTTCCAAATCTGTAATTAAATGTTTTCGTCTAAATTAATATGAATGATCATGATTTCATTTTGCGAGTTGTATAACGGAGATATAACCAAGTTCTTTCAATATACCAGTACCGTATAAATTTTGCGTTAATCGGGGTTGAAACCGCTTTGATAGGATCCTATTTTATATAGATCAGACCTTTACTTATTGCCAACTTGGCGAATTATTATCCTCATTATTGGATAAAAGTCCAATATATACACAGAAAATTGAGCAGCTGGCGCAATTCTCTCGTTAAATCCACACCACGCATTTTTTAACGCCAAATTGGCGCATTTGGCTGATATTTTTCGCAACGTTTCTGTTCTCCATACTTGTCATTGATTTTCTCCAAAGAACAAAAGAGAAAAAGGAACTCTTTCAGCTTTATTTGTTCCCACGTTTTCTGGAAAGTTTCCTAGGTCAGAAGACATTGATAAGATGCCAAACGTCGTGTTGTCATCTAACGTCCAGAACAAATATGACAAATGGTCGAGTTTTTTTTAAAAAGTTGTTTTGGGTTTTATTGCAAAAAAATTTTGTTGTTAAGGTTAAAATTTTAAAATTACATTTAATTTTTTCCCCAATTTGGTTTTTAAACCCTTTTCCAAAAGGGGATTTCCAAAATTCTCTTAAACCCCTTTCCCAAAAGTTCAAGGCCCCCTTTTTTAATGTTCGAATGAATTTAAATATTTGGTATTTTTTAAAAATTTATTTAAATTCGGGAAGGCGAAGTTGTCAGAAATGTTGGCTAGTATACAAATTAAATGCTGTGAAAAGTTCAGCTACTAATAAAAGGTGTAGATTTTAAATTGTCCCGGTTTGTTGTTGTTTAGATTTTGGTCCCTGTTTTAATGAAAAATTTCCCTTTTTTATTTTCGAAAAAAAAAAGGAAACGGATTTAAAAAAAAAATAAACATAAAAATAAATTTTTTAAAAAAGTAATTGAAAATCGTGTGATTATACGTTTCACTGTGCACTTAAATTTATCAATTGAAGAACTTTTCCAGATTTGTTTATGTGAACAATCGATCTATATAAATAAGTTGATTGGTTTGTTTGTTTTTAAAAAATTCATGTATTTAAAACTGAATTCTTTAAGTTGAAAATCTTAAGCCTCAATAAATTTTAATGCAGAATATGTGGTACTTATCTATTATAAGGACCGTGAATCCAAACATAAGTCAACACTTGGGAAAACACGCCAAATTCATATTCATCATTGTCTTTGTTGTGCATGTACCTTGTCGGATAATATCGCCAACACTCGTGATTGCAGCACATCGGAAAAGGCAGCCGTCAGCCCAGTGGCGTAACGGAAAATATTAGGGCCTCCCTGCAAAGTCAGGTTTTGGATCCCAAGCCGGATTTTACAAAGGGTTGTGTAATTGGCGTCAGTCAGGCTTCGGACCCTCTTTCCCGCGATGCGAGGATTGCGGGGGTGTATGTTATGCCACTGCGTCAACCTATGGTCCTAATAACCAATAATTACAGAACAGGTTCTTTTAACTTGCTTTAATATTTTAACGATTTTGCTGTAATATTTACTCGTAATTGCCTGATTTAAAAAAATAAAATTTTTTTAAACTTTGAAAATTGAAATGGTGTTTGCGTGGAAACTACGTATTTTAAAAATCATATCAACTGATGTATCATTTTTGGTAGTTAGATTCTATTTTATTGGATACCTTTATTTTTCGCCAAGTTGGCAAATTATTTTCATCGTATACAATATCGAAAAAACGACCTTTTGGCGCAATTTGGCATCATTCTTTTCCTCCGTTGTCATAAATGTGAACTAAAACTAGAATTATATATTTTTGATTTATATTTTAATAGGAATTCAAAAAAGGATGATGGAAAATTCCCTAATATTGAAAATTATTAAATTGCAAGGCCACCACTTTTTGTCACGTGATCTTCAAAACGTTTGACAATAAATTTCTTCTTTCTTTTTGAAGTGTTTAATAGAGAAAATTTATTCTACATTTTTAATATTCGCCTGTCACTTTTTAAACAAGTTTTCAAACTATTTTCAGAATGACCGTGATTAATATGAAATAAAGGTACTTATATAAACTGTTGACCAATGTCGCCAAATGCTGTCATCGTATGCACAAACAAGATTATTGTGTTGTACTTGCGTGAGAACAATTTTTCACACTATTGGCTGCATAAATGCGGCATTTGGCGATGTCTTTTCACTCGACGAATTGGCTCATTTCATGATTCATTCATTCATTCATCATATATATATATATAATATAATATATATATATATATATATATATATATATATATATATATGCATTATTGTTGCTGACATATTTGTATTTTTTAAGAAAAAGTTTCTGAAAAGATCAGAAGTTGGCATCAGCGAAGCGCATAAACTGATTAGCTGGAAATGCGTGATTGCTTTTATCTTGTGGCTGTGACATCCCATGAGTTTTTTAACTGATTGGCTAAAAACACGTGGTTATCATTATCATTTGACTAATGACGTTGCATGAATTGAGCCCATTGGCCGACAGTATTATACATAAGTACTAAAGTAAAATTAAATGATGTTTATTATTTCAATTTTGAAATAATAGACATGAAATCGAAGTTTTTCGATGAAACTTTAAAAACTTTTATGAACGTATAAAAATTATTTTTCTTTTAACATTTATTCTTAATTACGTAACAAGTGTTCACATTTGCTTCTAATTTTTAAAACGTATCATTTTGAAATGATCAAAAGAAGTAACAAAAAAATTTGTAAGATACTAACATTTTAGGTTCATTTATCATTATTAAAACTTGAATATGGCGCGTGTAGATATTTTAGAGCACCTATAAGTCGATGACGACGTGATAACCTCTGATTCTATCTTCCGCAGATATAACTCTTTTATTGTTGAAATACAATCACAAGAGAGCGATTAATACAAAAATAATGACATCGTCTGTGGTGCAGAATTTCAATTAGAACCGTGACTGACATGCATAATGGCGACTGCCAAACTGCGACGACCGCCATCCAAAGTCTTTGAAACGAGAGTGCGAGTGATAATGTATTGGTATTATGACTTTATTTTAATTGACAAGAAAGTAATAAGCAAAAAAAAATTAAAAAAACCCCATAATAAAGGTCTTGGAATTTGTTCATATAATGTCTGCTTTTACCAGTAACGAATTTAATCTTTTAAAAGTTTTTATTCATGTGACGTCATAGTCAGGGACGTCTTAAGGTATGGGCCAACCGGGCCCGGGGTCTCAACCTTGGTGGGTTCCTCGTCTCGTTCTCGACCCAGCCTCAATAAAATCAGGGTACAAATAATTTTAGTGGTCGAATGTTATTCCGGGATATATCCTTCGGAGAACTGGAAATTTTGAATAATATGCCTACTAGAAACAGTGTCAAAATTGCATTATTATGTCATGTCTGTTGTGACATAGTTGTGAATTTTCGCCACCCAGCTGTGAATCGGTTTCTTTGTGGGTATGGTCACCACACGTGCAATGACACCTGCACCCTTAAAAATATTGCGCGGTCTTGTCTTGGACATCTCCCCGGCAACCTTTGATATCCAGAAGGAACCCCTCTCCGCCCACGAATCGGATGTAACTCGAAGCTAAAGGCGCCGATCTCTGTTCATCCCCGAAGCTTAGAGAGGGCAGGGAGAGGAACGGGAAATGGTTTGAAAACTTCGTTGAGAACGGACCCCAAAAACTCCTCCCTCACAAACAGAACTTTGATTCTAATAATCTAATGAATAAGTTTAATAACTTCAATGTATAATCTGTAAATAATAGCTTCGAGGTAAATAAACTAAATATTTAAATTAATCAATATCACGCTTCCTTTATTGATTTCAAACCTTACACTGTCATCCGTGTCTAAGCCTAGGTTTAACACCATACCCCATCATTACTCATTTATTCAAAATGAGGTAGTCGGTAGAGTCAGTTTGTTTCCAGACTTTTAAAGTTATGAGTCACTTACATTTATTTGTTACCTGTCACATTTTGAACGAGTATTTGACAACGTATGCTATATATTGTCTACTTTTAAGGTTGCACGTAGGGCCTACTTTTAGAAAGGGGTCCAGGACCTCAAGAAGTTTTAAGACGTCCCTTGTCATAGTCGCCGGAAAACTGCAAATTTGACGTTATAGTCACGTAATAAATACAATCAATTGTTTCCAACTAATCAGCTCGTAAATTCAGGGGACGTCATAATCACATGATAACTACAATCACGCGTTTCCAACTGATCTGTTCATAAATTCATGTGACGTCACAGTCTCATGATAAGTGCAATAACGGTTTTCTACCCAATCGGTTTATGAGCTTTGCTGTTGCCAACTTTACCTTTTTTTGTAGAAACTTTCTTTAATTAAGTCCGTATTAGTTAGCAATAATAATGCACATAAGTAAGCAAAATGCACTTAATTTAAAAGTACATGTATAATAAAAAATACTTTTTAAAAAAAAAATTTAGGAAGACTTTTTAAAGAATCTTAAAATTTGAGCATCTTTTCCCAATCATCAAAATTAAAATTTTTATTTAAATTTTACCGAGAACAACAATTACAAGGTTAATGTCAGTTTGCAAATTAGGGAAGAACACGTGATTGCATTTATCATGTGACCAATCGCGAATTTAACCCATTGTAGCAAGACTCAAATACAAAGTTTGTATGTGAATATGAATTTTTATAAATAGTACTTTAATTAAACGAATGAGAAAAAGATGCAAGATGATAATTAATGGATATTTTTATTTGCAATTTTCTGGTAATTTTTTTTTATTTTTTTTCTTTTCTTTTTCACTTCCCTAACGAAGTTCAAAGCTTTCCTTAGAGAAAGGAAATTGTAACACGATTTCCTTAATTTAAAATGTTACATAATTTCCTGTTATCTAAATTGTAACATAATTTCCTTTATTTTAATTGCAACATAATTTCTCCATAAAATTCATACATTCACAAACAACTTGGGTAATATGAACAGTAAATATTACTTAAAATGTATTTAAAATGGTATTTTACTCTTCACACTCAGAGAGATAACAAGTAGTATTTACTATCATATTTATTTTTTAGTATTTAAAGCTGTTTATTAATATAATCTTTTTTTTTGTTTAATTTTTAACGGGTTTTCTTCTATTCGCATGGTAGCTGTGTTTGGGTCAAAACTTTAAAAGCTTCTTTCTCACTTTTTAAAGTTCTCGAGTTGAAATTTCATGTTTGTTTTGGATGATAATACAGTGATTTAATTATAATTAATTAAACTTAATTGATTAAAACTAATTATTTAAAGAATTACAAACACTGTCCCCTTGGCATCATTTTTGGCGACTAAATGCGGCGATTTGGCGACCATGTTGGCGACTTGGGTCGAAATTTTAAAAAAGCTCTTTTTCTTATATTTTAAAGCGCTCAGATAAGCTGAAATTATCTATATACTATTGTTTTGGATGATAATACAATAATTTGATTATAATTAATAAAAATTAACTGATCAAAACAAAGCATATTTAAAGAATTAAATTTTACTCGTAATTCCAATCGTTTACAACGCTGAACAGTTGAATATTGAAACCAGCAAATTTAAACTGTCCCCTTGTAAAATTAAAATATTATAACTAATAATTGAATAAATTCAAGGTATATAAAAATTATGTTAGGCAAAGTGTGAAGAACGAAAGAAAACCCATATTTGAAAAAAAAAACATGTTTTTTACCGGTGTTATTTTAATAATACCCAGAAAAATTAGAAAGAACACTGAACTCAGTTGTGGCTCTTGAAAGTCTACCGTAGCAGAAGCACCGTGTCTCGTGCACAAAATTTAGGTCAATGGTTTTTGTGCGTCAAAAACCCAACGTTGTTTGTTACAAGAACATTTGTCTCTCTCACGCACCCCTCTTCCCTTTATAATTTTTTTTTTATTTCTCGTCCTGTCATTGGTTGGAAGAAATTGCGCAATCTGCTTCTTCGTCACCGCCCGCTAAAATTATTACGCTCCGTATCCACACAAACAAATGTGCTGCTGCAGCAGCTGCAAATACTAGCCTGCTTTATGTTCTTTTATTACTATTATCTTTCTCGCGCGCGCACTCTTTTTTATTAATTATATATTTTTTTTAGCCTGTCTGTTATCATTATTACTTTCTTTCGTACTGTCTTTTGAATAATCACGAGAGGCGAGGATTTTTTTTTCACTTCATTTTCATTCATTATTTTTAGCATAATGTTTTTGTTTTTCCCGTTTTGTTGCTTGTTGTTGTAGTGGAAATAGTAATGGATCTACCGGTACGGTGTTCTTCAACTGGTGGTGAATTTGATCATGATAATGATTGCGTGTCTTGAGGCTGAAGGTTGACTTTTTTTAAGTCGGAAGAAGTGTTCGCAGGTGTTTACAGAAGTAATTGTGTCGAAGGTTTTCTATAAGTGGGGCATTCGTTTCTACGACTGTATTTTCTGGTATTGACTCCAGGAGCTAAATTGGTAATGCCTTTTCAGATAGAATAAAGGCTCATATAATGACATCATTATATGTCTGTTTCAATCACTTTTATCCTCTTCTTATTTTGTCTCCCATGTTTTTTAAAAATATATTGTTTATGACAGGGGTGGGCAG
Organism: Trichonephila inaurata madagascariensis; assembly: GCA_019973955.1. Classification (NCBI taxonomy): domain Eukaryota; kingdom Metazoa; phylum Arthropoda; class Arachnida; order Araneae; family Nephilidae; genus Trichonephila; species Trichonephila inaurata. The sequence goes on along the minus strand of BMAV01026108.1, from coordinate 292,596 downwards.
ACTTTTTCAGGGTACGCGCGGGCTACTTCTAATGTTTTGAAGGTATTGCGGTCCACCCAATGGCGCAGTTGTAGTGAGCTAAAAGAAAGCATACAATACAGTCGGATTCCATTTACGAACCTCTATTTTACGAATTTCTCTATTTAGCAAACTTTTTCCTGGTACCAAGAGCATTTTACAATTTTCTTCGTAAAATAACCTCCAAATAATGAAGTCCATTTTCTATTCAACGAAATTTTCTCTAGTGATTCAACTTTTTTCCTCTTATTTTGTAAAATACCGTATTTGCTCAAATCTAAGCCACACTTTTTCCCAATGTTAATGCTACTGAAAATCGGGTGCGCTTAGAATGAAAGGGCGAAAAAATAGGTTGGATGGGGTATTTAGAGCAATTACAGCTTCATGCATGTATTTAGAAGTTTATAATACTGATAAAATAACTAATTATTCACTTATTATTAATTTCCCTTTAAAATTTATTTTAATTTCGTAAAATTGGATATCAATAAACCATTTTAGACTATTTTAAAATTTTCACAGAATCTTGTTGAGAATTTGGTGTGCGGCTTAGATTCGAATAAATACGATATTTCTAGACCTTCATATGATGGATTGATTTCTAGGTCTTAATGAATGCGGTCACCCTAAAATATCTTGGCGGTCGATCGCGATCGACTTAATGCCCACCCCGGGTTTATGAAATGTTTTAAAATTTCAGAGTGAGTAAGTGTGTATTAACGTCGCACTATAAAGCTACTCTAGGGTAGAGGTCTCCAACCCCCGGTCCGTGGATCAAATACTACCGGTCCACACAAGAAACATTAAATTATTTCCATTTTATTTACTGTAGTATATTTTCTTGGGTCCGGGCTGCTTTTCTTATGAAAATCACTTTATATTCCTTGTTATATCCCTTTATATTCATTTTTGGTGCAGCTATATGTTATTCTGAAGACACGTTTATATATAAATGCTATTAAAATAAAATTATTAAATCAAAACAATCTAAAATATAAACAATCAACGTCCTCCCCCTCAGCGGGCCGCGGTAAAATTATCCAACGTTGACCGGTCCGCGGTGATAAAAAGGTTGAGGAGCACTGCTCTAGGGGTATTGGTGATGGACCTCGTAATATTGAACCTCGGTCGAGTGACGAAGACTACTCCCGAGCTGGTACCTCCCTCTCCAAAGTACCACACCACGTCTGGAAGGGCTTAGATTAATGTGCATCAACCCCTCTACACGGTGGATCTTCAGTAGCACTAGGGCTCGAACTCGTGACCACAACCATTAGGCTACCGAGGCCACTTAAATGGTAAGAGAAAAGAGATGTATGTGTAAAGGGATATGTCTTTCTTCCTAACACATTTATGAAAATAATGTATTTACAGCTTGTGACGTTTGAGAAAATTAATGGTAGCGCGAGAGTTAGGAATTCAACTATTTGATTTATTCACGATCACAGCGTTAAAAAACAGTTTATACATTTGCACTGAAGCTATTCAAAATATTGGTTGTTTCATTCGAGTTCAGAAAATGATATTTGTGAGGGAGGAGGTAACGCATCGTTCTCTTCGGTGTTTTCCAACGGACTCCCTTTCTGCTCTCTGCGGGGTGGGGTGGTCTATTTCTCACACCTCGAATTGCATCCGGTTCGTTGGCGGAGTGGGGTTTTCTCCCGGTCAAAGATTGCCGGGGTGATAATAGAAGACAGGACCCCGCAATATTTGGGTGTGCACGTGTACTTAGGTGCGCTGTTATCCTATACAAAAAAAAAGTAGATCTTTCAGATGTGTGACGCGAAAACGTCTCATAGCATAGAACAATAATTATCGAGGGAATCCTTTATGACCTTGGCCGGGACAGTTGAGTTGTTTCTGTCGAGTTGTGCAACCGAGTCCTGGTGTCTCTAAAACCCGCCGTATAGAGGGGATGAGGCATGTTAAATCTGTCCAGGCTTAAAGTCCTCACTTTGGCTTGGAAGATTGTAGAGTAAAGTTTCAGCTCAGGTCTCGTCCTCTTCATTTGACCTTGGTTCAAAATAACGAGGTCCGTTGCCTATATCCCTAAGGCTGTTTAGTAGTCAGACACAGTAGCGCACACAGGAATTTTTCAAGGGGTCCGGGGTTGAAAGTTCACCATTCTTGTATCATGCTATTTTTGATTTTATCGATTTTCAGGAACAAAACACAGTAAAAAACTAATTATTGAATAAAAAATTAGCATTAATTAATAAAATTAATCATTAATAACAAATATTTAATTAAATTTTACGTATTATATACTGAGAATTATAACCAATCGGAAAAATCAGGGCTTTTGGGGGTTCCGGACCCCCGGACCCCCTGTGTGCGCCACTGACCAGACATCGTGGATCTCCAAGATTTTGAACAACCCTACCTGACTTCCAACACATGGCTGAGTGCAGTGGCGTACATAAGGGAAAGGTTTGAGGACTCAAGACCCCCCCCCTCATAGACCAACAAATTTTAAATTTTTACCCAGAGATTACCCCTCGGCGCGCTTTCGTCTATGTGTTTTTTAGAATGTATACCACCCCATAAGAGAGATCTTGTGTACGTCACTGGCTGAGTGCTTTAAAGGTTCCTCGATAATCTAGGACTGCCTCTGTGAAAAATGCAGACTTTTTTAACATTTCTCTTTTCCTTTAAGAAACATCTAATTAAAATCATTATAAAATACTTAACATTGTATGATAAACCTTCGTTGGGGACCCCAAGGTTTAGAACCGCTGTTGTAAAGGATGTATATCTCTTATTACCACAGAATTCATTATTATTGTAGACATTCTCAAGCACCGTCTTGGACATGAGTGTTCTTCAAGATCTCTATAAAGGGGTAATGTAATTTGTTCAAAAATTATTCAATCAGGTTTAAAAAGATATCTTTCCTCCTACGTCTTACTCTGCCTCACTGGATTCTATCTGAGTACAGTTTAATTTTAATCATGATAATGATTCGTTGCAACCACTGGAGCTTATAATAATAATAATAATATTGAAATATTTTTTTAATTTGTAAGAAATTTGAGGATTTGTTCTCCCTCAAGTAGTGAAAATCTCGTAAAATAAAATATTTGAAAGATTGCCTGAAAAGGAAGAAAATAGGATATTTGTTTGTTGTATTAATTTAGAATTCACAAAGAGGTTTTAAACTGTGATCAGTATTATTTGTGAAATAAGTATTTGCTTTGTTAGCTACAAATAACACTAAAGGAATCTGTAATAAAATTAAACAGTGAAAGACGTACTATGACCTTCATTTGCTCTTGGGCTGTTATTTTGAGGGGTTTTTTTTTAACAGAGGATCGTTTTCATGATTTTAAGTTTTGCATATATATCTCGATTTACGAATTTTGTTTACAAATCCATGCATTCCAATCAAATTTTTCTGTTACATCCAAAATCAATAAGACCACGAGCATTAATAATTATTCTATTTTTATTTATCCTGTTTTGCATGTTTTAAGGATCGTAAATATTTATTCCAATTCCAGAAAAATGTGTGAGATAAAAGTCAAATCTATTTTTATATTAATTAATATATCGAATATAATGCTTTCAGAAATCATCTGACTGTGTGTTTTTTTCTTGTTGTTGAGTGTCTAGAATTTTTTGAAATGGGTTATCTTAAGTTCTTGGTTTTTAAATAGATGCATAAAAATACATGACGTCTTTTGAAACTATAAATTATCCAAACAGAATGAAACGGGTTGTCATGGCAACAAATTAATCCCTCATAAAATGACTAGAGTTGTATAGAAAATTGTTTGCTTCTTGGAAGCTGTTTTTCATGTTAATATGCAAAAGAATATACCGTCTAATAATGATAAAAAGAAATGATGTGTCTCGTCTGTTTTTAAAACAAAGTCACAATTTTTCCCTTCCTAATCGATAAAGACATAATTTTTGGTTATGCATTGGATATATTCTATTATTTAATTTATATATATAAATTCCCGTATTGGTATAGTACACAAAAATAAATTTTTCCATATGCATGTGTCTCATGCAAATACCTTTTTATTGTCAAGTTAAACTTCGATTGGATATTATTTCTTGTGTTATTTGATCTTTTTTCTCTTGAATCTACTTGGAATAATTTCAGAATTTCGTGTCAGAAAAAGCATAAAAGTTTATATGTATATATAATAATTCACTTAAATTTTCTCTCTCGAAGGAATTTTATTTTATTCATAATGGTCTTACGCATTTCAAGACATCGCATGATAGTTAATTATTAGTTTAACCCCCATATAGGAAATTTATCGGTTACCACACATTATCTCTTTAAAAAATTGCCATGTTCGCTTTTTTAAAAACAAGATTATAACAATATTGCATCACACATCCGCGTATTCTGACCAATCACAAAAGTCTTTAAGGTATCCGACTACGTTCGTAACCGTGATTTAAAAAACACGCATAAATGGATAATTTTCATGATATTTAGTGTCACTTAGATTAGAATACATGTATAAAATTGTTTTAAGGACATTTTGACAAAAAATTTATTTAAATACAATATTTCGGCAAAAATTAACTTAGAATAACCTTTTTTCAAAATGTTCTTTTTGTGAAAAATGCTTCTATTACAATAATATTTTGCCTGTATATAGCTCAGACCTCTGTACAGAGGCTCAACTATGATGTTTGAAAAATTCACATTATTTTCAGAGTTACAACCCGTTGAAATCATTATCGGCGTTTTTTTCTTAAAATTTCTCCCCTCTGTTGTCGTTAAACATGGACAAACCCACTTCTAAGTAATATATTTCAAAAATTCTAGTTGAGCCTCTGTAGAGAGGTCTGAGCTATAGACAGACAAAATATTATTATAATAGAAGCCTTTTTCACAAAAGGAGACTATTTTGAAAATGGGTCATTTCATGTTCATTTTTTGTCAAAATATTGTACTTAAACAATTTTTTATTTAATACTATTCTTGAAACAATTTTATATTCATTTTCTAATCTAAGTGACACTAAATATCATAAATATTATCCATTTATACGCTTTTGCAAAATCATGGTTCCGTACGTAGTCGGATACCTTAACCGGAAATCATATGATTCTAAAAGCTTGTAGTTGAAAGAGCTGTAAAAGCTGAAAAATCTCCGGAAACTAAAAGAATACTTTTAACCCGGAGTGTAGCGACCGCCGTATCAGCCATACCAATAATACTGAGCCCCAAGCTACAGGGGCCCCAACATGTGTAAGAAAATAATTGCAAAATTTCAAAAGGCCTGTAACATTTTCGCCTCGCAGCTGCAAAATTGGCTTCTTTATATGAATAGCATTACACCATTCATATCCACTCGTGCACCCCGAAAATATTCCGGGCTCTTTTCATCTGACATCGCCCCGACAACCGATAGCCGTGAAGAAAATACGACTCCACCTGCGATCCAGAACCCCGAGTATTATTCGAGGGGAAGAGGCACCGCCCCCAAGACAATGGAGTAAGTGTTCATTTTGAAATACTGGAAAGAATGGTTGTATTTGCCTCCTCCTTCTCTAATAACATGTTCTGTAGAATGGAAATAGTCAATATTTTGAATAACTTGTAACCCACTGTACATATACTGTAATTAATAGCTGTAGACGAAATAAATCAATTTCTTAACTCTCACGCTATCTATCAATTTTTTCAAATGTCATAGTCTTCCAAGGAACTTTGATACAGGGCCCACTCAGGACATGATACGCCAGTGCTTTTGCCCCTTGTATTTGCTTGTGCGCGTTTTTGTTGTTCGTGATGTCGTCCCTTTAAGTTTGGGGTTGTTAATAAAATGGGGAACTTAAAGTACCAAGAAGTCTCGTCCTTTCAACAACTGCAACCAATTAATAGATTCTCCCTGTAAAATGTCTTATAAGTCAAGTGAAAACTTTACTTATACGAGGGTTGGGGCATAAGTCATGGCAACTATTTTTTTTTTCTTCTTGAAGATATGTGAACGGATCACAAACGTATATGTGCGTTTGGAAGTTCTGCAGGCATAGTGTGTATGCAAAACATCAGATGGATCTATGATAGATGGTGTAGCTCAGCGGGATGTAAATCACAGTCATTTGGGAGTGTCGGGAGATAAGTAACCCGGTTTAGCAAAAGCGCTTAATCAAAAAAAATCGTTCTCCGGGGAGAGAAATGCGACGGAATGGCACAGTGAAAGGGGCCCGGGGGGGTAAGCTACCATACCGACACCAGCACGGTGGATAGGAAAAATTTCAGCTAGGGCGTGTAACCAGGGGTGAGCAACGTTCGGGGCGACGTCAGTGTGGGGCCGATTTGGCACGTGCCATCATCGAGAGCTCCCTATTTATTAGGGTCATACCCCGGTTTGTCATGTCAACTTTATTTTACGTGTTGTCATTCTTTTCACCGGGAAAGGCCTAATTTCCTTTTATATATATATATTTTTTAATATATTTATATATATATATATATATATATATATATATAATATATATATATATATATATATATATAATATATACTACCAAATAAATTAATGTGTTACTTTTTGCCAGTCCAAATGTAGTTAACACCTTGAACTTTTGTCTATATATGTCACATTTTCCAACCGGACTGATGTCTTCAAGAAAAAAATAATTGCCGTGACTTTTGCCCCAACCCTCGTATATATATTCACTGAGAGTGTATATATATATATATATATATATTATATTTCTCCCGAATATGTTTCATTTATTTTAAATAACATAATTGAAAATTTCTTCCCTTCTAGACTAAAGATAATAAGTATGTATTTTATTTCAACAAATAACGTTTCATTATACATAAAAACAACTACATATTTTTTTTTAATAAGTATTTTGCTAATTTCTCTGCTCGTTTCTGCCTCTGCAAATGACAATTTCAGTGCTGCATCTTGGCCGTTGTCCATAAAAGTTTAAAGACCTCTAGTTCGTTACCCTTTTACCCAATCTTGCAATTATTAACGCTTCTTTTAGATATATTAAGACATAAAAGAAAGAGGTAGAAAAACTCTCTTTTGTTGTACGTTTTCTCAAGAATATTTCCTAGTCCCAAAAGAATTTTTAACATCACATTTTTTCCCCCTTTCACAGTTCCATTTATAGTTCAATTTGTTCAGTTGAACAAATGTTTTTACATTTGCAGAATTCAAAGTGCTTTTTTACCTTGAAGCTATGATAAAATTATTTATTCTTCTTGGACAGCCATTTGAATAATTTATTGTGCTCTAGTATAAATTCAATAGATTCAAATCGAATCTGGCCACGTAACTTTTTTTTTTAAATTTTAATAATAAATCCACTTTTTTTATAGTCGTAATACCATAATGGTGGATTTCCTTACATTTTGTACTAATGTAGATATAATACACTTTAAAATGCTTCTTTTTAAAGAAATAGTCCTTAGATTACTATTTATAGTGACGCCTTAATTATACTTATAATATTTGCACATCCCCAGAATATTATTATTTCGCGCTACCTTTTTAATTTTCTGATTTTATCCCCTTGTCGTTTTAAAGCGATAGAGTTCTTCTGTTGTATAGAATTCCAATTCCTTCCGATGGTTTTCAAACTCCCTGGAATATGTTTTTACTTAGAAAACATCTTTCGGAAAAATTTGCTTTGGGAAGCGCATGCCTTTTATGCACTTATTTCTCAATGGACTCAGTTCACGTGATGTCACAGTCACATGGCAGATGCAGTCACGTGTTTCTTGTCAATCAGCTTATGCTACTCATAGTTGCCAACTTTTGTTTTTTACAGAAACCCTTTGAAAAAAATATGAATTAATTAGATATATTAACACACATTAGTGAAAAAAAAATACTTGATATATTTGAATATCTACATTACATAAAAAAAAACAGCTTAAAGAAGTAGTTTTTTTTTGTAAACCAAATTGGGCACATTTTAATGCTAGTACATCATTATTAAAAATAGAATGTATTTGGAATTTACAAGTTTAAGTACTAGTGTAACTTTGCGTCAACTCTGATATCGGCGAAAAATACGTTATAGCATATGTCACGCAGTGGCGTAACGGAGAATGTTAGGGCCCCCCTGCAAAGTCAGATTTTGTGCCCCAAACATGAGCTTACAAAGGGTACGTACTTGGCGTCAGTCAGACTTTAGGCCCCCATAATACGGGGCGTACGTTACGCCACTGATGTCACGTGACCCCATAGTTAAATTACTGGGCCAGTGGTTCTTACACATTCAGTTTCTGCTGTCGTCTTTTTTGTATCAGCCTGACAACGCGGACCCCCAAGATTTTGAACAAACCCTCCTGACTCCCAACACATGGCTGAGTGATTCAAAGGTTCCTTAATAATCCTAAAATATAGACTGTTAATCCTTTTACAGTAATATAAAAGTCTGTTTTATCCTTATACAGACTTCTTTAACACTTCCTTTTTCAATTCCTACTATTAGAGCTTACAATCTTTATATATTTATTTATTTATCTTGGTGGAATTTTCAATTGTTAATAAAATACATTTTAAAGCGCTCAATTGAGCTGAAATTTAATATACGTGATTATTTTGGATGATAATACAATAATTTTAACTATAATTAATAAAAATTGATTAAAACTAATTATTCAAAGAATTACAAATACAGCCACGTTGGCATCCTCTTTGGCGACTTAGAGACTCTTTTGGCGACTTGTGTCAAAACTTGAAAAGGTTTTTTTTTTCTCGCGTTTTAAAGCATTCAGTTGAACTGAAATTTTATAGACACGATTGTTTTGGATGACAATACGATACTTTAATGATAATTAATAAAAATTAATTACCTCTTATAATGTTGTGATTCTGTCCTATGTATATACATATTTATATAAACTGTAACCATTTAATAAAAAGTAGCTAAAATAAAATTTTTCTTTGATAATCTAAGTAGGAATTGACTTAAAATTTTTTTTTATGTATTACTTGTTTCCTTTAAGAAAAATGTAAACATCTAATTAAACAAATGACGTTTTAGTAATGGCTATATAGCTGCAAACAATAATAATCTGAATTAATATTCTGGATCGAAATTAACGTTTTGATTGTTTTTTCATTGAAGGCTATTTAGTGATTTGTTCTCAGATGGCACATGTTTCAATTTTTTCTCGAGGCCTTTTTAAGTCTGTAAAAGAGAGGAATAACATTAAATTAAAGACCTTCGCGGACCCCAGAAAAAGGCTGAAGACCCACTGAAGTCCACGGACCACAGTTTAAGAACCGCTGTATAGACTATTTTTTGTCTTGAATAAGTCTTCCGATACCCCCTTCTCCTCATTTTTGACTTTTTTACCAATAAGCCACAAGAGAATCGTAGGATTATATTTCTTCAACGATTTTTGCAGTTCTTTTGAAAATTAGCACACGTTAATGTTTAAATTCCTCCAGCTGTAGAATCTGAAATTCCCAGGAAATGGAAATGGAGTACTCGGTTTTTCTTCGAATTTCCAGACGATTTATGCAGTTCCGGGTACACACCAAGGGGTGTTCTCCCTGCTGTTTTTTCTGCTTAAACATGGAAAAGTTGGATTTCGGTAAATGTAGGCATCCCTGAAGGTAGCTAATTGCTTTCCCTACTTATCTGGAAGTACACAAGTTACCCCCAACAGACACGGAAAGCAGTTATACTCCATTAATTATTTTAATTTTGTTTACGCGCAACGTTCGTCTTCTTTTTACGGTGTAAACATCTGCTGTTATGTTAACGTTTTGTGTATGCAGCCTGTGGTTACGTAATGCCTACGAAACCTGTTTGTGAAGAGTGTAATAATTTGCTGCCCATGTTTGTTCTGCTGGCATGAAACATCCATTAATATACATTTCAGAAACAAGTTATAAACTCTTATATACTTCCGGTTTTATTCCTGAGTTTGGCTTTTACTTTGGAACTGTGGATCTATTTGAAGTTGGTGAGATAAATATGTGATAACAATATCTCAATTTAAAAGGTGTAATTGCGATTATAAATTGAAAATTAGAATTATTGTGCTTCTAAAACATTGTATCATCTGAAGCAGTGCTTGCTCCCCAACCTTTTTTTAGCTCCGCGGACCGGTCAGCGTTGGATAATTTTACCGCGGCCCGCTGAGGGAGGGACGTTGTTGATTGTTTATATGTTGTATTGTTTTGATTTTATAATTTGTAATTTAATTGTATTTCAATATATGCCATCAGTCAGTAGCACACACAAAAATTTTCAGGGGGCAGTTGTGAGGTCCAGGATCGAAAGTCCACCATTTTGGTATCATGTTCCAATAAGCCGCCCAACATATTCTTTTGATTTGGTCGATTTTTAGGAACAAAAACAATGCAAAATTAATTATTGAATAAGTAATTAGCTTTAATTAATAAAAATAATTATTAATAACAAATACAGAATTAAATTTTACGTAATATATACATAGGATTATAACCAATCGAAAATAAAATGAAGAGCAATGGGGGTGTCCAGACCCCTAGGACCCCCTTGTGTGCGCCACTGCTTCAGATAAAAATACGGTTACACCAAAAAACGAATATAAAGTGATTTAACATGGAAAGTCTCACAAACTCGAGAGAAATGTACCACAGTAAAGAAAATGGAAATAATTTAATGATCCTTGGGTGGCCCGGTATCATTTTATCCGCGGACCGGGGGTCGGGGATCATCCCCAGCTAAGAAAGCTAAAACGAGCTTGATTTCTGGAGCTTAACGCAGCCTGTGTATTTTATATGAATTCTAAATGTATTTTATGTGTAATGTTTATGTATAAACTGAAATGTAAAAGTTAAGTTACAAAATATTTATTAAAAGGCAATTACATTGAATGAGCTACGAAATTACTCATTGCGTGCGACAAGTTTGACATACTTGTTCTTTTCTGAAACTGATTCAAGAACTGTATAATTGGTTCTCTTGATTTAGAACAATGATCAGATGACGAGATAATTCATTAAGAACGTACCTTTTTTGTTTTTCTTCCTGTACAACTTCTGTACCACACCTCACAAGAACTTGGTGGTCTGAAACATATTCAAGCATTAATTAATCCACATTCTTGTGTAGGAAGAACTTATTGATCTACATACCTGTGTGGGGAGCACTGAACTGGTAATCCTGTGTCATTGAATAGCTATTCGTTGAAAAAAACGTTCGATAGACGAGTTGATATTTGTTTTTTTCTTTTTTAAAATGAACTTTTTATTATTCAATTTAGAGTTCAATGGCACAATATGTTATGGTGACGCTCGAGAAAAAGTTTATCTGTTTGTTCCTCAAAAAATGATAAAGGAGTAGTTTCTAGTATAATTTATTAAAATAAAAAGTCTTATTAATAAAATTAATATGAAATTGAAAGTATTAAAACATTTTGAAAGGAATATAGATAATATTAAGGATGTCTATGTCCAGTCCCTATGGCAGGAATGTCAAAATCATATACCGAGTCTTAGATTAATGAGTGATATATGTGGTCCCTTAATCGAGCCTCAAAATATGATACCTGACTCCAGTGGCTCTTGTCTGAGTCTCTGTCAAAGTAAACCAACTACAGTTTCCTATATAAATAGTTAAAAAAGCTGCCTGCGCAGTAAAACACTTATTAAGTAGAATACGTGCCTTTAAAAGCTTACGAGGCGATTTTGTAAAATCAGATAGCCAGAAAAGGGGAATACAATGCGAAACCACTCTATAAATGATGAAGTACATATTTTCAAATAAATATTAAGACAAGTAGTTTTTTCGTCCATTGAAGATCGAACGTACCCAGTAAGGGCATAGAGCCATGTACACCGGTCACACTTATCCGAGGGGTTGTCGCATGAGACTTGCTTCAGTCATACAACGGATTCGAATCTCAAGCCCTTTTGTATGCGGAGCTAATGCGCATTAAATCTGTCGAAGCTTGGACTCCTTACTTTAATGAGGCGTAGATATGGAGTGTGGATTACCAGTCTAGGTGCAGTACTTGTATAACACTGAACAGTATATAAGCAGACCTTGAATTATGTATAACTCGTCTACTCAAACAAGAAACTAATGAACTGTAAAAATAAATGATGGTTTATTGAGCGACGGTTGGTGCTTCCTGCACCGTGGCTACAGGAATAATGGACACAAATTGTACTCAAAAGATGATTGCTAGCACCATCTGTACACGCGGGTCGTAACAGTTCTCGTCGTCTGACTCTTTTTCAAAACCACATGGCAGAGAAGAGTCAAATTAAGACTTGGGGCGCTCCAGGTCTTCGGACCAATTGAAAAAAAACTGTTTATTTCCCTATATTTCTATGCTCTCATAAATCTGACCCAGCCTTTCATTAACAAGATGGATTTGAAACAACAAATATACAAGTATATGAACCAGTGGCGTAACGGAAAATATTTGGGCCACCCCAAATTGGATTTTACAAAAGGTAGGTACATAGTGGCAATCAGGCTTTGCCCCCCCTCTCCCAATGCAGAGGTTGCGGGGGTGTATGTTATGCCACTGATATCAACCCTGTATATTGTTAAAGGAATTTCTGTTTAATGTTCTCCTTATAATTTTGGTTTTGTATCTTTATGATTCAATAGAGTGAAATTTTTATTTTAAGTATATATATTCAGCCAATGTTTTTCGTTCAATTTACAATCTTCTTTCTATAATTTACATATATCTGTAGTACAGTAGCGCACACAGGAATTTTTGAAGGGGGGGTCCGGGGTCGAAAGTTCACTATTCTTGTATCATGCTCCTTTGGATTTTGTCGATTTTCGGGAACAAAACACAGTAAAAAACTAATTACTGAATAAATTATTAGCATTAATTAATAAAATTAATCATTAATGACAAATACTTAACTAAATTTTTCGTGGTATATACTTAAAATTGTAATCAATCGGAAAAAAAATCAAGGGCGTTGGGTGCGCCACTGCTGTAGCATATTCAAAAGAAAGAGAATACAGTACTCATACCCAAACAAACTTTTGGCCAGATTTTTAAAGAATTTTCCCGGATACGACTTAATTCCGTATCCGCAAATTTCTTATTGTGTCTGATTATGACATTGTCTGCGAATGTTCCAATTGTATGTCTTCGACATAGGAAATGACCTCGTACAATTGGATGTTAAAGTCCCCATACGTGATCTGTTGACCAATGAGACGCGTTGTAGCCAAATATGTACCATTACAGTCGACAAGAGATTTATTTAATGATTACTTTTGTCTTGATGACTGATTGCCCATCGCGCAAATGTGTGGCGTACGTACTGTGTTTGCCAAGATTTATTTTTTCTGTTTTGGTGAAATATTTAATGTGAGGTCTCTGTACCAAGAGCAGACAGAACAGACTTTTGCGTCTGCTCTGCAGGGAAGCGTCTGGCAAACATCCCAGGTAAAATGATCATGTACCTTTAATAACATGCCATGGTGCCTGTAATGATACGTTTGTCGCGACAAACCTCCATTCATGGAAGAGTCTTGCGTTTTGATGTGACTGGAATCCTAAGTCTGGCGCAATAATTTTAAGTATTTTACCTGCGCAGAGGTGATCTTTAGTAGCTAATCAAGAAGGGGAAAAATCAAAGAGCGGGGACACTTTTTAAAAAAGAGAAATATTTGGAGGAAGGTTTCGATTGCATGAAAGTGGGCATTAATATTAGGAATTGCTTTTCGGTTATTTTTTCTTAGTAAGGCCTTCTAAGAAATATCTTTATCCAAAAGTATGTATATTTTTTATTTATTTCGAAAGACATCGATCTAATACATCAAATCATAAAATTTCTGATATTTTTTCCCACCATTTTTTTTTTTTTTTACTCTTAATGGATATGAACTGCATTGATATTGATTTTTAACTTCAATCAGTTGGCGAGAATAAGTGCTCTTGTAAATGAAAAAAAAGTCTGCGCTTATTTTGACGCTAAACATTGCTGGTTCAATGTAAAGGTGACCAATCATCTCCCTTTAGGCAGGACGGTCCTTCTTTTGTAGGTTGTGTCATTCTTCAAAAAGTGTCCTCCTATTTGTCCTCCTTTTCAATATTTTAAAACTAATCTGTTAATCTCTGTATTCAGAAATGCCAGACCGAACTGTTACGCTTCATGTGCCGGTACAGTATGAACTTATCGGAGATTTTTTGAATTTTTTTTTTACACAATTGGGCATCTATTTCCCACAAAACGATTAAAAAAATTGATGGTGAACACATTTCAGCTGCAGAAGTTAGTCTTATTTTGTACGTTAATCTTATTCCGTCAATAAAAATCAAGATTTGAAGAAAAATTTATTCCTTTAATAATAAAAAGACAATTATCAAGCTTAGAAGAATCAAATCCGGGCATAACGTAAAAGTTTACCAAAGAAGTGCAGAGTTTTTACCAAACATGTTTCCAATACGTCGAAGAATGGTCTGAAACAAATATCACAGGAAATAACAAACTACAACTCTAAGTTCTCAAGGAATGTCATTTCTTTTAAATAAACTGCATTTTAATATATATAGGAGTCTAATTTTTTTTCTTATGCTCCTTTCTGTTTTCATTTTTGAAGCTCTCATTTTTATATCCGGCGTATAACACGCACCCGGAAATTTCGGATCTTATTTTTGGTGTTAAAAGTGCGCGCTATACGCCGAATTTTTCGGTATAATTCTAGTTACTTATTAAAAAAATGCTTTTTGGGGAGAAAGACATAAAATAAGCAAAGCACCATAGTTCTCCAAGAAGAAGAAAAAATTACAAGAGAAATTCCGTCATTCCATATTCTAAATTTGATTAACTCCGGAAACTTTACAGTGTAATTTATTATGTTAATGCAATTTCCAGTCACTTTGACAACTTTTAGTTAATTATAAATCTAAGTTTAATTAGTAAGGGTGAGAGAGGCTAACTCAATTCACCTAATCCGATTTTACGTTCGAATCCTCCATACGGGAAAAATTTCTGAGATAAGTCTGAATAGGAATACACGAACTCTCTTAAACGATCTTTCCAAATCACCTAGATCACCTTAAATGCGAATTTCGTACCTAAAAACCCAGCAAACCTATAAATTTATTCGAAAGTCTGGAAGAGATTACCATCAAAACCTTCCCAGAAGATGGAGGAGGGAAAAAAACATCTATTTGTAGTGGAGCGGCAGTGAGTTGAGTGCACTTGTTTACGTCTGTTTTGTCCCATCAATTTATTTAGTACGTGTATTATTTAGGCGCTTCGGAGCCACTGCGCTGCCAAATTACATTTGGGGAAGCAAGGAGGCCCGTGACCTGAGAAAGCATCGATTTCTGTCCAATTCAAGCCCGCTTTTCTCGCCAAATACGGCACGTCCATCCCTCCCCTGAGGCTGTTTGGCGAGTGTGTGGGAGAGTTGTAGATCGATATCAAAGAGATAAGAGATAAAAAAATGTTGTGAATGACGGTCGTACTACTCGCCAAAGAATGTCATTAATTATCGGGATTGTATTTGGTAAAGATAAATGAGAGTGTGGTGGGGTCATTGAAAAAGGCGATGCACCTTTTTGGATTAATTTTTTCATGTTAAGTAAGAAAAGAGGTAGTACTTTTTTTTAAAGGAAATCATTAAATTTATATAATAATACAGGAAATGAAAAGGCTCTGAGAGCTCAATTTATTTCTTTAATTTAATTATGAGATGAATCAATTTATCGGTAAAATGCTTTTTTCGCCCACACCTTTGGCAATGGCGAAAAATAAAATGTGCCAAATTGCACCAGTAGCTTTTTTCAGTGTTGGACTTCTATCCTAAATTCGCCAAGTTGGCGATACATAAAAATGTAGGTTAAAATAGGATCATACCAATTTATCTCTTGGGTTCATTATCTGGGAATATTTGGATCGCTAATTCAATAAACGAACGTAGTATTTTTACTTATAGATATGTATTTCTATTCGTGAATTCGTTTTGTGACAAAGAACATCAAACACACCTATTGCATAAAATATTGCGGTTTATTTTAAAGTAGTATAAATGTCTATATGATTAGCATCAGTAGCGCACACAGGAATTTTTCAAGGGGGTCCGGGGTTGAAAGTTCACCATTCTTGTATCATGCTATTTTTGATTTTGTCGATTTTCAGGAACAAAACACAGTAAAAAACTAATTATTGAATAAATAATTAGCATTAATTAATAAAATTAATCATTAATAACAAATATTAAATTAAATTTTACGTATTATATACTTAGAATTATAACCAATCGGAAAATAATTAAGGGCTTTAGGGGGGGTCTGGACTCCCAGGGACCTCCCCTGTGTGCACCACTGATTGGCATAGTAGAATGTAAACACAAATTCGAATGCTAATGCGTTTGCCATTCCGTTATTTACAAACACTTTACTTTCGTGTTCGAATGAGTACAACTCACTTCACTCGAATAGTATGTCTGATTATATATTATTATTTTTATTCTTCTACATTTAGCATATCAAATCGACTTTTATCTGGTATGGGCACTCTTTTAAATTTCGAACATATAATCTCTTTTGCACTAAGAAATTACAATATTTTTATGTTTTAGTTTATAAGTTTAAATCATAGGGCGAAGCTATGATAAACTGCATAATACAAGAGTAGGTTGGGAGATAGAAAACTGTTGCCTGAAATAATGGGGGCATATGAAAGCTAAATATAATTAGACCTCTTAAAGTACTCGTACGGTGTCACCTCTAACCTTAACGAACAAATTTAGCAAAGCAAAGTCTTTCAAGAATTCTTCAGAATCACGAGATTTGTTCACAACGATGCCCCTTTGTGTTACAAGTTACAAAATATTATATGACGTAGCATTTTTATCGTGTAATCATATAAACTTGTTCTTTTACATATAAGCAAATGATAAAAAAATAGATTGAACATTATTTGTGTACCTTTAATAATGTTGTGAACTGTAACAATATTGCAGGTCAACTATTGAAATCTGCTGCATTTTTAGTATGTTAAAAGAAAATTTCCGCTTTGAGAGGATATTGACCTTTCTGGAATTTTTTTTATTGTTGTTTCCGCGTTTCGCTATAATGATTTTAAGCTATTGTTTTGAGAGATAAATTATAAAAAAAAAGATCTGTACGCTGACAAAGATTGAAAACATCGGTTAATTTTTACGGTGATGGAAAGAGAATTTAAAGTCTCCGCAACTCCAGCATCACAAAGGGAGTCCAGGGTTCTAGAGGGCCCAAAGCTTGACTAACGCTACATACTCTTACCCTTTGTAAAATTCGGCTTAGGGCCCAAAACCTGACTTTGCAGGGGGACCTCAATATTCTCCTTTACGCCACTGGTAAAAAGAAATTAACGTAAGCAGGATCTAGTCGACTCTTTAAAATGAGAAATTCGCGTGCAAATGTGGATAAATTTTTAACTGAAATAAATGAATGAATTTAAATCATAGCCATTTCAGATGACTACGTTCGGAACCGTGATTTTGAAAAAGTATATAAATGAATGTATTTTTTTATTTATATTCTTGAGTATTTGAATTAGACTATACATATAAAATTGTTTTACGAATATTATCACAAGAAAAAATTTATTTCAAAGCAATTTTTTAGCGAAAAATGAAGGAAAAATGACATGTGTTCAAAACATTCTCCTTTTATGAAAAAACCCCTCTATAATTATATTATTTTGCCTATATACAGCTAGGACTTCTATACCGCGGGATTGATCTAATATATATATATGTGAAAGATTCAAGTTTCAGTTACAATCAATTGAAATAATAACCGAGGTTTTTTTTTTTTTGTTGTTAAAATTACTCTAATCTGGTATAATAAAGTATGAATAAAACCCTTTCTAAATTATACGTTTCAAAAATTTTATTGCAGGCTTTGTGCAAAAGTCCTAATTATATATAGACAAAACATAATTATAGAAGTATTTTTCATAAAAGGAGAATATTTGGGAAATATATGTCATGCGTTCTTCAATTTTTGCCAAAAATTTGCATTTAAATAATTTTTTCTAGTAATAGTATTCGTAAAATAATTTTATATGTCTGCTCTAATTCATCTGATATTAAACATAAAAAATTATTCATTTCTATGCTTTTTCAGAATCACAGTTCCGAACGTAGTCAGTTACCTATAAACGAAATTCTCTTAAAATAATTTCAAAACAATCGTAGAAACCCCCTTAAGATATCCGACTATGTTCGGAATCGTGATTTTAAAAAAAGCGCATAAATGGATAATTTTCATGATATTTAGTGTCACAGATTAGAATTCATGTATAAAATTGTTTTAAGGACATTTTGACGAAAAAAAATTATTTAAATACAATATTTTGGCAAAAAATTAACTTAGAATAATTTTTTCAAAATGTTCTCCTTTTGTGAAAAATGCTTTTATTATAATAATATTTTGCCTGTATATAGCTCAGACTTCTCTACAGAGGCTCAACTAGAATTTTTGAAAAATTCACATTATTTTCAGAGTTACCACTATTTTAAATAATTATTGGCGTTTTTTCTTAAAATTGCTCCCCTCTGTTGTCGTAAAATATGGATAAACCCACTTCTAAGTTATATATTTCAAAAATTCTAGTTGAGCCTCTGTACAGAGGTCCGAGCTATATACAGGCAAAATATTATTATAATAGAAGCATTTTTCACAAAAGGAGAACATATGGAAACAAAATTATTCTAAGTTAATTTTTTGCCAAAATATTGTATTTCAATAATTTTTTTTGTCAAAATGTCCTTAAAACAATTGTATACATGTATTCTAATATAAATGACACTAAATATCATGAAAATTATCCATTTATGCACTTTGCAAAATCACGGTTCCGAACGTAGTCGGATACCTTAAAAACATTCAAAATTCCAGTCATTGGAAGCTAGTATCCACGACGAAACTGTGCAATTCTGGAAGCCATTATGAGACTCATCTTCCAAAACAAACCACCGATGTCTCGGAACCACCCGGTGTTTTGTGAGAAAAATAAACACCACAGGCAGATAAACACTGTTAAAATAATATCCGTATTTCTGGGAAACAGGACGGAACTGGTAGTTGGAGAGATAGAATCTCCCTCCTCACTGCGGAGGGAAGTCCTCTCCTCAAGAGCAGTTCACAGATAAGGAGGTACCTCTCGGGTGGATATACTGCCTTCTTGGGCGTCGTAATCTTTCCGGTGAAAAATTTTTATGTTGGCCTTCTTAACTTTCAAGAAAAAATATGGCGCTGATAGCGACTTGTTTGGTTCCGATATCGTGTTCGGTTTTGTTTGTACCTACCATCGTGCTGAGGAAATTCTTCTGGTACAAGTACTGTCTGTTTACCTCAAGAACTATTTGGATATTTGAAAATTGCTGTTGTCGTAAACACGGTTTATATTCTATGCCAATGTTTATTGCCATAAACATACTTTATTTTCAAAGTTCTTAAGGCTGTCTTTGACGAATTTATAACAGCCTTATTCTAAAACTCAGAACACATTTTCAGACATTAAGATGTCTCAATTTTCATGAAAATAAACAACGCTGTTATTCATACTTGCATTTGTAATGCTATTTTTAAAATTTTTTTTTAAAACGTTCTATAAATAAATGACTATTCCTTTGAATGTGTAAAGGGAAAACTCATTCTTCTTTTTCTTTCAGTAATTATGATGAGATACGGTGTATCTACCCCTGGAGTAGATACACCGTAAATTTGCCGCCGTCACTATCGAAAGCTTTCTAATGTTGAAAATTATGTAGTTAAGAAGAAAAAACGATGTTTAATATTTTTTGTTTCATCAAATTGTAAATATTTATTAAAAGTTCTGACTAGGGACGCTCAAAAGGAGTTCCTCAACCGTTCGTAACAAAAACGGCACCTTTGAGGAAATGTATTGACGTGTAGAACAAAAATTCCAGTAAAACCACCCGTCGGAAATGAACCGTTTTTCAAGATGTAAGCAAATTTCTTTGCCCATCCGAAGAACTAATGATTTTGCAGGCGGGAATCATCGAAGACTGATGTCTTTTTCCACATCAGTTACTTCTCTAGCAACCAGTGACTTTGGTACGGGCAACAAGACAGAAGTTCGGCATTGCCTGTCTTGTCGATAATCGCATTAAAGCATGAGAGATCATCCAAAAAACATCCCATAACTGTGCCTAGCTTTACATGTCGCAGGGATGCGTGAAACCTCTCTTGAACAAGCGAGTTGGAATGCCAACCATAGGTACTGTTGTAATTCTCCATGGTTGAGCGCTTAGAAATTTATACATTGGGCGAGGGACTGGCAATTGTTTTATCTCGTGGGCCACATTGTGGTAGAAGAGCAATATCGGAGGACCGCGCTTTTTTTTTAAAAAAAAAATAATGATTGCATTTATTAGTTAACTTTTTGCATTTCAGAAAAGGTATAAATTGTTCCATAAAAATCAATAAATATATGTTAAATAAAATAGTGGCAGTTTTATTATAAATTTATTTACTGTGCTAATATCATATCTGTAGCTGCAATCATGTTTCATTTTAGATTCAATTTAATGAGACAAATGTACCTTTCTACACTCTTTTTTTTAAATCAGGAGTGGGATTGCTTGTTTAAATTTTCATCACAACCTGTGCAAATTAATGTTAGCCAACTTGCATCTATATTTACTCATGTTGATCTTTTTGCAAGAAAAACTTTGCTCACAAATATGTCGACCGAAATGTAGAGAACTTATCTATCTATTTGGTTTTCTCTCTACCTTGGCGGGCCAGAAAATGTCTCTGTGGGCACCTGTGGCATGCGGGCCATTATTTGTCCACCCCCCTGCTCTAGGCCATACCCATGCCTTCTTTTCATCTCGTTAAACCATGCGAGGAGTTAGTTCCTGACATTATAGATAATCTACCCCAGACGTCTTCAAACTGTGTTCCGCGGAACCCTGGGGTTCCACGAGACATATCCTTCGATAGCTCCATTTAATTAAATTGAGTCATACTCAACAAAAGAAGTGGACTGTATATTTTTTTAACTCTCTTTATTCCAACGGCTGGTAGACATGTTGTTTACACTCTCTCCCTCTTAGCGTGGGCAGACCCCATGCTCACTTCATTTCACTTCACGGCATTTGCGAAGCGATGTAAACATAAACAAGTGGCAAGGCGCTCAACACAAATGAGTCAAAACAAAAAAAATCAAAGAAAAAATTACAAATGTGATTGCAAGGTGTATTCACTTTTTTTATGGATTAGATTAAAAATTCATTTCAACATTTCAATAAAAATCGCTACTTATTACTGATAGAACAAAAACGAGTGACTGAACTAGCAACAGATTCTATGTTAAAATGCAGACACGAATATGAAGGTCTTCATTTTTTTGGTTAAAATTAACCGAGGATATCCTCAGATTTCTTCAAAGACTTTCATCAGACCTAAGACTTCAACAACTTATGTAAAAAAAACTCAAACACATATCTCAGTTACTAATTATAATGTATGTGTAAGTGATTATGTGCATGTATATTAACATTATATAATTTTTTAAATAAGTACAATACCTTACTTTAATTGTCTTTTGGGATTTAAAATACCTTTTTATTCTTAAAGATATTTGTATATATTTTTCTAAAAGAGAGAGACAGTATATGGAATTGGGCTTCCCTCAAACACTTGATGTTTCTAAGGATTCTACGAGTCGAAAATGTTTGGAAGACCACTGATCAGTGGCACACACAAGGGGGTGTCCTAGGGGTCGGACACACCCCATAGCC
Source organism: Trichonephila inaurata madagascariensis (assembly GCA_019973955.1). Classification (NCBI taxonomy): domain Eukaryota; kingdom Metazoa; phylum Arthropoda; class Arachnida; order Araneae; family Nephilidae; genus Trichonephila; species Trichonephila inaurata. The sequence goes on along the minus strand of BMAV01026108.1, from coordinate 270,882 downwards.
CCTGGTTTTTTTGATTGGTTATAATCTTATGTATATATTACGTAAAATTTAATTATATATTTGTTTATTAATAATTAATTTTATTAGTTAATGATAATTATTTATTCAATAATTAATTTTGCATTGTTTTTGTTCCTGGAAATCGACTAAATCAAAAGAATATGTTGTGTGACGTATTCGAACATGATACCAAAATAGTGGACTTTCGACCCTGGACCTCCCTTGAAAAATTTTTGTGTGCGCTGCTGGCACTGATCTACCCCAATTATTTTATGTTATGAAGTATAAATGGTTGTTACAATTTATTAATTGTTTTTCTCAAATTGTGTAGCATCATAAATTTGCCGATATCTTTAAAATGGTTAATTTCTGACGGATGGCTTCATTGGAATTGCACTCCAATATCTTTCCAACGGTGCCACATTTATCAAAATTGGCGGGGAAACACCTACTGCACTTCCCAAATGGGCAATTTACCACGACACCAGTTTTCCAAGCGTCAATTTTTATATTTGCCCTTTTATCGTAGAAGTGCGCTTCTGCGATATCTGCTCCATTACAAGCCAGACCTCTTGGGCATTTAGTAATCAACAGTAAAATGATAGGGAGAGAGGAGAGCGTCCGATATGACCTGCTTTTTTATTGATTCCTATCGAAGAATGTTGTGTCTGTCTCCAGTTGCAAAACATCCAAAAATAACTCTGTAGCAGATGTTCGACCTTTCTACCTGACATGCGATTTTGTTGCCGTGTTTTCCACATTAGGTGATCGTTTCATATTGTTATAGTTCGGAACTGGAAAGGGTACGTGTGTATTATTAAAGAGAAAGGAAAATAGTGTGGTGTTTTTTGGCGTATGTAGTAGATGTTAATATTTTATATGGAATTCTAATATATTAGCAGTTACAAAGTTTTAAACCTATTTGAAACCCTAATAAACCTTTCTACTAGTTTAAGCTGTTTATTATGTAATATTATGATGAGGAAAAAGCACTAAATACATTTTTGTATTTGACGCTCCCTGAACGAAGTTGGCGTGTAATGTATACATTTTTATACAGCGCCTTTTTTAACTGAAACTATAATACAGTGATATATAACTTCATTGTAATCATATCTAAAAGCTCAGTGATTGAGTGGTAGTGTATCGTGCTTCCACGCTACACATCCAGGGTTCAAATCCCGGGCTGGGCAAGGACGACTCACGGTCATCCCTTCACCAAGCTTGCTTGGGAATTGATAACTGGGGGTTTCGCGTCAGACTGACCACTTGACCGAAACATCTGCACATGCACCCCAGCGCCAAGGCCCCTTAAACTGAGATAGGCACAATAGGCCTTGGTTCTCATGAGCTGTTGCGTCACTGAGTTCAGTTCAGTATAATCATATCTACTCGTAAATCGCGTTTCTGACACTAATTATAAAATAGTAGAGCGTTACTCGTTAAAGATTTAACTAAAAATGGTAATTTCGTGATTGGGTTAAATCAATTCATATTTTTTAGTGTGTAACTATTATTTATCAATTTAAGTTAGGTTATATACACAAAAGACAACACGTACTGTTAACAAAAATAATGGGGAAAGAACTTGGACGGTTTTTCATATCGATCACATTTTTTCCTCAACTGGCCTGTACTGTAGATAAGTGGTCTCTAGGGGGCGCTTCTGCCGCGTGTAACTGTCAGTTACAATTATTATGACAAGAACGATTACAAAATGATTTTAATTATACTACGATTTCTGTAAGCTGTGCTAATTTGCAAAAGAATTGAGAAGACAGATTGGATAATATGGTTGAAATATTCAAAATTTGAATATAATTTTAGGTTGACTTGTTCTAACCAATTGATTCATTTATAAAATGCTTCTTGTGTTTAAAAATGGTACTGTTAACTATAATTATCATTTAAAATTAATATGTTGTAATATGAAGCAGGAAGTTGTGAAAGTTTCAAAATAGTTCATTAGCCGAATATGGTCGAAAGTGTCCTGTTGATAATTTTTAGAAATAAAAATAAAAATAATTTATTTTTGTTTTTAAGTAATTATTTGTTGTTTTCTTTTATGAGTAAATTAGTACCGTAAAATCCGGCGTATAACGCGCACCGGTGTATAACGCGCACCTATAATTTCAAGTTGCATTTTTTAATTTTTAGGTATGTTCACCGTATAACGCGCACCCGTTTTTTACGAAGAAATCTGAAATGATGGAATACAATGTTCTTATGTTTTGAAGTCATTTGATCGAAATATGATTCCAGAGTTTTGAAATAATAGTAAACTTCTAGAAATAGAACTCTTTTAGTTCATAAGGCATGTCATTTCTTTTAAATAAACTGTATTTCCATCTGTAGAAGTAATTTTTTTTTAATGCTCATCTCTTTTGTTATTTTAAACTATCGTTTTTCCCCCGTATAACGCGCACCCCAAAAATTTTGATCTCATTTTTTTTGTTCAAAGTGCGCGTTATACGCCGGATTTAGGCATCTTTTTGTTTTTTTTAAAGCTATCGTTTTATATGGCGTAAGTGGGGTTATACCAAGTGCGCGTTATACCCCGGGATTTTTCTCATCTTTTTTTGTTATTTTTAAACCCCTTTTTTATTCGGCGCCGCACCCAAAAATTTCATGTTTTTGGGGTTAAAGTGCGCGTTAACCCCGGGATTTGGATATTTTTCTCTTTCTCTATGATTTATTAAAGTATTTTTGTTTAAATTATAAAATTTATATTTAAAAAAAAAGGAAGAAAAGATAACTTTATGTTTTATGATGAAAAATAGTAAAAGAATATAAAAAGAAAAAAATTTTTTGTTTATACAGCCGTGAAGTGAGACAATAAAAGGAAATATGGCGTAATTTCAGAAAACATTTTGCTTTAAGAAGCATCTTACGTTATGGGAAATTTATTCGGGAAAAATAGTATTTCCGAAATGGTGTTATTATTATAATATTCTTCTTCAATGGCTCTACAGCCAGAAGTACTTATCCAGGCATCTCTGCTTCTGGCAACTGTTTTCCAGTTTTTAACCTTTAAAATATTTTTTCAATACAGTCAATCCATCTTAGCGGGGTATGCCCCGAAGTCTATTAAAGCCCTTGTGTAGCTAAACAGTGGGACGTTAATATTACTCACTCACCCGAGGTCTATTTCCCATCGGTTTTGCCAGAAGGATTTTCTTGCAGCAACGATCTTCATTCATTGTAGCCAGATGACCAGCCCATTTAAGTCTCAGTAATTTGAGGAATTTTACTATATCAGATTATTTGTAAATAAATTTGTAGAGTTTTAAATTAGAATTTTTCCATATTCTTGCATTTTTGACCCCTTCCAAGAATGCAATCTTTCTTTTGAAAATTCCCAAAGCTTCATCATCACGTAAAGTCAATGCCCAAGTCTCTGATGTATAAAATTGTAGCATTATATTTGTAAAAAATAAAGCTTTCGCGTGTTCTTAATGTTTTTGTGGCAAAATATGAAAAATCGGAAAAGCCGAAAGTTATCATTTTAACAAAAAACCGTAAAATCCGGCGTGTAAAAATGATAGCTTTAAAATTAGGAAAAGAGATGAACATAGAAAAAAATTAGACTTCTACATATATAAAACTATTTATATAAAAAAAATGACATTTTTTTTTTGAACTTTTAAAAAGGTATGTAGTTCTAGAAATGTACTATTGTTTCTAAAGCTTGGAATAATACTTCGAATAAATGATTTCAAAACACAAAAGAGCATTACACACTGATATTTCAGGTTTTTTCGTAAAAAAGGGGGTTGCGCGTTATACGGCGAATATACCTAAAAATTAAAAATTGCATCTTGAAGTGTAGGTGCTTGTTATACGTTGCTTCGCGTTATACGCCGTATTTTACGGTATCGTCTTCATCAAAAGTCTAATTATAGCGATCGGTTTTTATACTATTTTAAAACTGAGAATATTTTATTTCCTTCGTCATTTCTACTGGTGTATATGTTTCTTTTAGTAATAGAATTTGAAATATTTCTCTGAAAAATAATTATGTAAGTCGTTTTTATGATTTTATAATGAAGATTAATCAATATAAAAACTATTTATAAAAATTAAACATTTATTTAAGTATGTTAAAAAAAGGGAATAAATTTTATAGAAATAGTGTGTGTGTGAAGCCAAATCTATATCGTTATCATATCATTGAGATAAGCAAGTGTTCTTAAACATAGTTTCATCTTTTGAAATCTTGAGTAGAACACGTTCGTTCGTTGAGATAATTTGCTTTCACCTCGTCGACACAGTATTTCGCTTAACTTATCTGTCACTAAAAGATAGGAAATATGCGATAATATGTTTTATATCCTGTCTGGAGTGAATAAAAAAAGCCCCGCGGAAACGTTATTTTTTAATCATATATTTTAATCTATTTTTTTCTTTAAAATAAAAATGTTATTCTATCACTATGCTCTTTGGAAAACTTACGAATTATTCTTACAGAAGTTTTATTTATATGTTTGATATATTAATAGTATCTTGATTTGAAAGCTAGAGTTTTTCCCACCCAAGGGAGACCCAGCTTAATCAACCAGAGTTCAGAGCGACAGGAACTGATCTCCACCAAAGCTGGAGTAAGTGAATGTAATATGTGGGAGAGAAACTTTATATCTTAGAATGACCAAGGTTGCGCACAAAGAACACATTTATCGAACAAAAGCAATATTGTGTTTTGTAAATCATAAATCAAAAATAGGAATTGGGAGAAAGATCTTATTCCTGGGAAAAAAAGGGAATATGTTTTTCACTCGAAAATGCCCGTGCAACGCCGGACTAAATGAAGGGATAAGAAATCTGTCTGACGAAGAGAAGTGGAACAAATTTAAAAAAAAAGGGTATTTTAATGACACAATTGTAGAAATCACGCACATAGCACTTACACAAAAAAATGCTAGCGTCCAGATGGAAAGGGGAAATTCCCATGGGGATAAAGTTATACACTCGGTAAATGCCTGTACAACGCCGGGCTTAGTGGAGGGGAAAGAAACCCGTACGACGATGCAAATAAATCATAAAAAGTTCGAAAAAGGGAATTTTAATGCATAATAATACAGAAATCACACCTACCCCAGGAAGTGCTGACATTGAGAGGAGAAAGGGAAATTTCCGTAGGGGAAAATTATACACTCGAGAAAGCCCGTGCAACGCCGGGCCATGTAGCTAGTATCTGATTATATTTTTATCAATAAATTACTAATGTATATTTTTTTCTCTTTTTAGGTAAGTGAAATTTATGTGGATTCATTTTATATATGAAAGTATTGGTACGTATTTAAAAATATTTAATTAATTTTTAGATGTAGCTATTTGATGTTTATGCATATTGTGGTTTTTTTAATATTTTTTTGAAGTAGGATGACATATAAATGAAAACTTTGGTACTTTTCCGTTTCGCCGGTGCAAGTGATAAAGTCGCCTAAAATGATGCAACCGATGCCAAACGGAATATGCCCGCTGGTAACCTTTTACCACTACATTTACAAAACAAGTCTTTGTCTTTTCTTATCAGTGACGTCATTTTAATGTATCAAAAATGGATGAAAAACCAATGATAATTATAATAATTTTATGTGTATATTGTGTGTTGTCGCCAATAACGCCAACTTGGCGAGATTTGCGCCGGCGCAACGTAAAATGCCTGATTTACAAATGAAACATTGATTAGTAACCAAGTAAAGTTTCTATTATGTATACAATCCGTATAAAAGTTTATATAAATTATCTCATCTCCCAGTGACACCTAAACTCTGGAACACATTTTCAGATTTAAAAGAAAGGAAAAAGAGTTGAGTTATTTTTCATTGTTTACATAAAGAGTTAATAAAGTTAATTTATGATCTTAAATTTCTCTTTCGCTCTTCACTTCAAAAACACTTAATTTTGTGTAAGATGGCCGTTGTCTCTGTTGCACTATTGTTACGAATTTTGTGTAAATAGTGTAAATAATTTGTATTGGGATGTGTAATGCATTTATATTACTCTATGTTATATTTATTTTATTTTAAAATTGTACTATTCACAAGCAAACGCCGTCCCTTACGCTATAGTGGCGATTCAATTAGAACTCGGTGAAATCTTGGCGATAGAGCCAAGTTGGCATTATTTTTGACGACCATTTTGGCGTCATTGGCGAGTTTGGGATCCTCTGGATTCTTCGAGAAATTAGTGGATTGCTCTACTAATTTCACGCTCTATGACGCGTGCGGATTTTTCTGGAAGTTTCCGCCGGGTTTATAAATAGAGCGGTGCTAGAGCCGCAACCAGTCAATCTTGATTCAGCCAGCGATTAGTAAGCATTGTTTTGATTAGCTCGGCTGTGCTTGTGAATAATCTTTTACATTCGTATATTTTAAATACTGATAATTGCATTTGATTGCTGTTGAAGGTGTGAAGGTTGCTGCGGAATTCTGTATTTAAAGAACAGGATTTCCGATAATAAATTCGCATCGCTTTTAAAGAACTGTTATTTTTCTTTGTGACTGTTTTGCATAAAATCCTTGAACCCGGATCTACGTAACACTATCAATTAAATTTCCATGTTTGTCAGAAATATTTTAATTAAATGTTAGACTATAAAAATTACTTTTATATTATATGAATCTTTGTCTAAGTTCGTACGTGTAGTAGAAAATAAATACAGCTATTTCATGTATCCTAAATCGTATTTTATATCGTAGCTGGACCATTTGTGTCATCAAATTATTTCCGTCTTGCGGGTTCTGTCAAAAGATCAATAGATTGCCAGATACCCGATACTTATGTTTCAGCGGAGAAAAGGCTGAAAAGTGTGAAAGGTTATGTTCCAAAAGACTCTTAAATATCGATTATTCTCGCTCAAATAAGCGTTTTTTAAAGATCTATTTTTAAACAATTTCCCATCGTTGTGTGTCTCTTACCGAATGAAAACTCTTAAAGTAAGTTGCGTTTGTATTTATAGTACTGTGATTGTTATGCATTGTTTGATACTGTGATTCTACTGTGATTTACGATTCCAAAGCGTTTAATTTCATTAATGAAAGTAAACAAAGAATATCTGAACTAATTGTTTCATAAATGGCTTATCCCTCAAGCTATCATGCTTGCATTATTATTGCTTAGTATTGCGATAGATGGTAAATTATTTGTGGTTAGAACTTAACAGTAAAAATCTACTGGTAATTTGTAATGGAAGTTCCATTTTCTTCAGCAAATCTTAGTCAAAGCTCGTTCTAACATTAGAATAATTATAGTTGGATCCTTTCATTTCAGTTCCAGATATCAGTAACCTTTCTTGCATATTACCAACCTATTCCCCTGGGTGGTCCGGACTTGCCTAACATTTAAGATGTCTACTAACGCGGATTGAACTCTTTCCACTGTTGATTGATGTATTAAGCAGCGCATGCAAAATCTTTCCCACCATTTGTTATGTCTTCTGCAATAAGTTCTCGAGAGTTGTCATAAACATTAGATTGATTCTGTTCATCGCGATTGACGAAATTCGAAGATCGTGTCTTGATTATCCTGCTCATTTGTTTACATTCTTTCGGATGTAATCGAACGATTTGACCTCGAACACAAGGATATTCGGTAGTCTGAGAAAGGGCGGGAAAATATGGAAATGTTTTTTTTTATATACGTATAAAAAAAATGCTATTATTAGAAGAATCTTATGATTAATTAAAAGATTCTGTGGGAAAATGCATGGCCTTTGAGAATTATTGCGAAGTTGTTCATTGCCTTTTAAGGCTGTTTTCGTCTTATGTACGAGAGCGTGAATTTAAAGCGGAGCACATTTTTAAACAGAAAAAATGCCTCAATTTTTATAAAAATTTTGTGAAATTGTAACTCATTCATTTGTTTTTTTATACAGTGTTTTTAAAATTTCGAAATATTTCATAAATAGTTAATTTTTCCTATTAACATCTTAAGGGATATAACTCCTTTACAGTATTACGATATAGAAGAAAATATGTTAAATATATTCTGCTTAAAAAACGAGTAGTCTGATAAAGTAAGTGATTCTCTACACAGGATAGTGAAGCAAGAATATAATATTGACGTTTGAGTACTTTTATATCTGAAAAAATATTCTGAATTTGGTTCCTATTCTTTAACGTTTGCCGAAGATAGCCTTAAGGTATCCGACTACGTTCGGAACCGTGATTTTAAAAAAGCGCATAAATGGATAATTTTCATGATATTTAGGGTCACTTAGATTAGAATACATGTATAAAATTGTTTTAAGGACATTTTGTGACAAAAAAAAAGTTATTTAAATACAAAATTTCGGCAAAAAACTTAGAGTAACATTTTTTCAAAATGTTCTCCTTTTGTGAAAAATGCTTCTATTATAATAATATTTTGCCTGCATATAGCTCAAACCTCTGTACAGAGGCTCAACTATGATTTTTGAAAAATTCACATTATTTTCAGAGTTACAACCCATTGAAATAACTATCGGCGTTTTTTTCTTAACATTTCTCCCCTCTGTTGTCGTAAAACATGGATAAACCCATTTCTAAGTTATACATATCAAAAATTCTAGTGGTGCCTCTGTACAGAGGTTTGAACTATATGCGGGCATAATATTATTATAATAGAAGCTTTTTTTTTACTAGAGGAGAATATTTTGAAAATGGGTCATTCTATGTTCATTTTTGGTCAAAATATTGTACTTAAATAATTTTTTAGTGTAATACTATTCTTAAAACAATTTTATATACATTTTCTAATCTAAGTGACACTAAATTTCATAAATAGTATCCATTTATACGCTTTTGCAAAATCCCGGTTCCGAACGTAGTCGGATACCTTAAAGCGAAGGAACTTAATTCAGGTTTTCGCATTATCTTGATGTAAGAACGAATAGTTCCTTTGTGAATTGTGTGAAGTAAATAAAATATTCGATGTATTAGTTCATAAATGTTTCTTTTAAAATACGTTTGTTCCATTTTTTTTTTGTGAAAGTGATGCTATTAATATATTATGTTATCATTTTTAACTCATACTAAAATATTGTAAATAAATGTAGTCAATCGTAAAATACGATAATTTTTTTTTTTGCCCAAATAGGTAGAACTGTAGAATTTTCAATTTTTTAAGTCTGGCGGGCCATTTTAAAATAAAATAGATCCTCTAATTCAAAAGAATACGAGTTCGTAAATGAAATAAGATTTGTGTTATACATTAGGATATGAATATCTGGAATAACAAATGACAAAATAATAATAATAATAATAGATATGTGGTATGTTACATTATAAAGAGCGCTATGCTGCACTCCACAGAATCGTTGTCAACAAAACCGTTCGTTGCCATTAGCTTTATGCTAAACTTAAGATTCAATGAAGACTAAAAATATAATTATTTGAATAAAGATTTAAGGCACAATTTTAGCGTATAATATATCATTTATATATTAAGTATATCATTTTAATTGAAAACAATACATAAATTTGAATTACTGTTTTTATAAAAGCACTGAATGTTAGGGTGAAATTTGATCAAAATTTGTTAAAATTAAAAAACATTCTTAGTTTTAGAACAAATCGTTGAATATATTGCCACCCATAGTAATAATATCAATTTTCAATCTTAAACCTTTAATAAAAACTACAACTTGAACCAAATTGTGAGCCAAAATGCTGGAGAATACCTAGTCAAACTTGTCTATTGTAGTAGCTGTATATTCAAAATTTATACGCAAAAAAAAGCTCATATATGATTAATTACTCCAGCCAAGTAATAATATTTGTATAACTGTTACTTGTTTCATCTTTGCTGAAATATGTCATATTTTATGTTTGTTTTGCTGGATTGCACAAAACTAAAACTATTGTTCCATTCTAATGGAAGGTGAAAAATAATGGCTTAGAAATTCGAATGTTATTAAAAAAAATCTAAAACCTATTTCTAATTTCTGATAGCTTAATGTTGATTTCAAAGATAATATAAAGCTCTTCAACACTGTTAAAAGCTTCCTCAAATGACGTAAAAAAGACACCAATTCATTTTATTTGCATTCAGAACTCAATAATCTCTGAACCATTTATATATAATTCGCGAGATGCTCTATGTAGGAATTGGAACAGTTTATGAATTAGTTAAAATAAGTATAGAAGATGAATTGATTTGAATAGAGCAAAAAGTATAATTATCTTAGTAGTCATAAAATTATATGATGATTACAAGACATTTATATGATAATTATGAAACATTTATATGCTAATTTTAATTTATTTAAATAGCGTTTGAGATTTGGTATGTGAATATTTCCTTAATTGTAACCTAATAGTATACTCTCGTGGTGAGATGTAGTAAGTGAGTTTTTTATAATATTATTATTCAATCTCATTGTTTATTGTTATATTTATTTCTGTGATAAATTATAGCGAATTTGATAACGACTTCTGATAAAAAATCGAACAAATTAATTACGTGTACATTCTTTAAGAAATTAATCCTCTTTTTCTTTATATTGCTTAAAACGAACTTTTTCCTGACAAAATACTTAATACTGTAGAAATGTTTGTTATTGTCACATTTAGTGATTGTTGAAAGACATCTCTAGAACATCTTTCACATTGTAACTTAAGATATTTTTAGAACTATACATTCTAGTTTACAAAACACAAAACAACAAAACAATGTTGTGCGAAAATATGAATAGCAAATCACGAGTCAAAATTTCTGTCGTTTTTTCAATGATATTCTTGCTAAGCATAACGGAACTAAGCATAAAATAAAAGCTGTCCTATTTTATACTACTTATTTTTAAGTCTTTATCAGTGCAGGTTTTTCTTGAAAAATTCTGTATTTTTTTATTCCAATTTAGATTATGACATGTTTCTATTTTCTGAAGTTTTTTGTGAATTTCAAGATTTCACCTGATATTTTTGAATATTTGTGGAATTCTCTGAGTATATATTTGTATTTTTTAAATTTTTATTATTTTTTTACCTTTAAGATATATTATGAATATTAAATGTTTATAACCTTTAAATGCACATTTGCATTTTTATATTAAGAAATGTACTGCTTATCGATATAAAATACTAATGCCACAGACAGAAAAATATTCTTTCATTTCATTTTTAAATTCACGTTATACATTTATTGTGCAGACGATCGAAAATAAAGAAATTATTGTCTTCCGGTATTGGACTGAAGAGTTCTTGAAAATTAATGGTGTGAACAAGTTCTTTCTTTCTTTTATTTTTCCTTCCCTTTAATCCTCTATATCGAGCTTCTTTATTTTCTTACATAACACTCTTGAGAGGCGCTGTGGTCATTCACTTTTTCGTAGCATTCCGCGTTTTTTTTTTTTTTCCTAAGTCGCTCAGAGCAATGAAAGAGATTATTTCAACCACAATAATGAATTTCCAAAACCTAGTACATTTTTTCCTCCAGTAATCAGCGATTACAGATGGGCTTTCATGTACTCGAGATAACTGGATAGATTTTAATCATCATTCGAGATTTTAATCTTTAAATAGAAAAAAAAATGTTCTTGGATTTGTTTGTATTCTTTAAAAAAGAAATGATTCCAAGTGTACTAATTATGTTTTGGATGGAAGGGGAAATGTAGTTTTAGTTGCTCAGTAAATTTTTATAGAGACATTTATTGAAATTATTTCTTCGGTTTTTAATGAAAAATAATTTCAATTAACTTCAATTATTAAGTTGTATTCTAAACATATTAACTTGCAGCATTTCATTATTATTCCAATTGGATTTTTATTTATTTTTTTAAAAAAGAATATCTTAAAGATATAGTAATTATATATTTTGAGCCTCAACTGAGAAATGTTATGTAGCTCGTTTAATTTGTAGCTTTTTTGAATTTAATTGCACGTTATATTTTTGAAGAAATTTATTCAAATTATTTATTATTATTATTTTTAACGTTTTTTAAAAAAATAATTTAGGGAGTGGTATAAACTTGAAAATTTTGTGTAAACTTCTAATCTTAAACTAATCAATTCAGAAATATTGTAATTTTAGAGAGAGATTAAAAACTGAAGTTGTGGATTTTAAAAGTACACAACACTGCATTTGATTTTTTCCTTCTTAAAAATTTTTTTTAAAGGCAAACCAAAATTAAACCTTTTGTTGGGATAATTATGCGTATTATAAAATAAAAAAAATTGTTTAGAGAATAAAAATAACCCAAGGGTATTGTTCTATTTAATTTTTTAATGCACATTGTATGTGAATTTATTCTTATATTTGAAATTATTAATAATTAACACTACAGTCTTATGGTAGTTATAATTAAAACAAGTGTATGATGATATTCAGGGCCTAGCCTAAAAAGTAACAGAAAATTATTCAATGGAAAAAACAATTACCTGTAAATTAAAACAGGAAGCATTTAAAAGAGAGAATGAAGGGGAAAAAACTTTGAATATCAATTCATAAATACATGCATTATATTTCCGCAACTACAATTACAACATTTTACAGAAATATACATTATGCAACATAGTTTTAGTTTCCTCATTTTTTTGTTTGTTGTTTTCCTAGTTATCTCTTTCCAGTACTCTCGTACCAGATTAGAATGTCATTATGTTAATGAATTCGAACGACACAGGATGATCAAAAAGTACATGCTTTTTCTCAAGGTTATCTATCGTACTGTGTTAAATTTGGGACACATCATCGTCTGTACACTAAGATTAATATCCAAAATTACCCCCGTCTACGAATAATTTATTTTTTTGTTCATGCGATTTAACCTTGACCGACTCAAAACACCAGCTGTCGTTTCACACCTCCATAATGAGTGAATCGCAGTGTATTTTTTTCTGCGCCTCGCCGTGATTCTCTCAATCGAATTTTGGAACAAGTATTTTCAATTTCGAAATTAATACGATACAGCTGTTCTGGTGAAAGAGGTTTTTTTTTTCTTTATTATTATTTTATTATTCCATTAAATTTGAGATAGAAGTAATTTATAAATTGAAGAATATGAGATTCCATTTAAAGGGATAAATATTTCCAGTATGATTGAATTCTGTTTTCATATTTATGCATGTCTAAGAATTTGAAATGGATATCTTGAATGAACATCAGAGGAAAGATATTATACGACAGAATTATTTGAAAACGTAATTTCGTTTGCTGACGAATAACGAAATTAAATACAGTTTTCTAAAAAGCTTAGAATTAGTATCGAATTTTTTTTTTTTAATGGAATATTTCGAGAAAGAAATTTGGAATATTTTAATGATATAATATTTGTATGATTTATAATTATTATAACATGTTTATTTTTGCGAATAAATTCTTCTTATGCATTTAACTTAAATAATGTTTGCTTAACGGTTTTCTATTCAACAGTATTGAAACACATTTGTTTCTTTTTGTTGTAGTTATTAAGTTATGCAGTTATTGTTATATTAAGTTAAAAGTGAAATCATATTCTACTGCAATAAGGAAGATGGTTCATATCTATAATACCGATGTTGCTAATATTTGCTGCTAAAAAGACCTTTTATATCGATATGAAATCTATCGATTGTTCTTTGAAGTATACTAGTGACTATATTCCCACGATTAATGTAACAACAGTAATTATATTTGTTATGCTAATTATATTAAATAGTTATTTCTTATCATAATTTATCTTGCAAGTGCAAGATTTATTCCCATCAATAAGATGCTTCAAAAACATTCGAATGGATTAAATATTGAAAATGAAACGCCATTTATTTTCCCTGTGTCTTTATTTTTTCCCCAGAGAATTGTTTTTGAATGGAATGCATCTGACTGGAAAGAATTGTTTTTATTTTTTCAAAATAGCAATAATGGCAACCTTTTGTGTTTGCTTTTTAAAAAAAAGTGTGCTGAAAACGTGAATATAGACACAATAAGAATCACCATGGATAAACAATTTAGGTTTATGTACGAGTTTCCAACTAAATTTCCTGTCTTTCTAAACACAAAAACAGGTTTGATTCAAAACCTTTCCGCACTTTTAGAATCCTGCTCTCATGTTTATTTTTACTTTCGGCTCAAATTACTCTGTTTTTTTTTTTTTTTTGAGGTAGCCACATATAATTTACCGAAGGGGCAGATACTGCGATAAAAGCCCATCTTCCGAAAACTACACCGCACTTACCGTCTGCATGGAAACTAGCATACCTCTCGTGTCGGTTTCCTTTGAAAACTTTAATTTTTTTTATTGTTGTTTCTTTCTTTTTTTTATCCATACCTTTGCCTCCAGCCATTTTCTCGTTGCATAAAATTTATCTCCCCCCACCCTTTCATCCTGAGTGGAAAATAAGCCTGTGCCATTACCCACCAAGAAAACACATCTGCCTTCATTTGGAATATGAAATCCATCATCTCATGACAGCTCACCCCATCACTCAACTGCATGTTTAACCCCTTTACCCGACTTGTACATTCCGCGATGCGATTTCACTTCAGTTCATTACCATTTCTCGGAATGGTTTCCTATGCACAGAGACGCCCATCGTTGGTTGGTTCACGTGATAGTCGCGCTGCTGTCTTTGTTCGGTTTGGGTGAGGGGTGTGATGTATTGAGGTGCTTCAACCCTTATTTGGTTAGTTGTCACCCCCAAAGGGATTAGCAACATCGCTGTGGCGTGTTTCTAGCTCGTTGTGTGTGGTTTGCGTGCGAATTTTATCCGTGAACGGGGGCTTAAGCTCCCGGTGTGACTCAATTGCATAGAAAAGCGATGATGACAAGGAGCATGCGCAGTAGGCTCTGCGGTTTGAATAATGAGGTTAATAATAAGGGATTTGGAACGAATGAGTTTTCTCTTTATTGGAATTGTAATCTGGAATAAAATTCATTTTAAGTTGTTTGTTCATTGTGGTATTAGAACAGGGGTGGCCAACCTTTTTGAGGAGAGTGCCACTTCCAACTTTTCCTACAAACAGATGTGTAAAGGTGGAAAAATGTTACTTATAAGCTTATTATGGGATTTTTACACAAGTAGCATATTTTTATGGCAAATCTCTATGTAATCGAAATTTAAAAATAGTATATAAGTAATTCGGGGGAAGACTCCACAGTTAAGGATTTTTCGATTAGTACATTGAAAATTGAGATGAGAGTAAGTACCATGAAAAAAAATACAACTTATTTTTCAATATTTAATTAGTTATGAAAAACAAGTTAATTCTCTGTTTAGTATGAAAATAAATAAGAAATTTAATGTTAAAGAAATTCATTTAATTGGGGCATCTTCCCCCATATATAGGGAGATGCCACCAGTCATGGAGTAAGATGCAACAACACCACAGTAACTAAAAAAATAATAAAACAAACATTACCAAATTAAATGGGCAATAACAATAACTATAGAAAAACCAAACAAAATTAAATTCTTTCATAATTAGTTTGCTAAAAATGAATTTTCCTGTAGAACGGTCTACAGCAGGCTGAAGTAGTAGTCAACTTCAGCCCTGCACATCCTCGTCCTATTGAGATCCCCTGTGTCATCCTCACAGCCTAATTATTAATTGTTGTAATATTTTATACGATAATATACAGTGTTATAAAATTTCATTTACTTCTGAACCATGTGGCGTCTTTCCCCAAGTATAGGGAGCAGATGCTACACACGCTTATTTCCTTATTGCTGCAGTGTTATGGCCGTTTCTACATGCATCGGATGTGTGACATTATGCGTAACTCGCTTATATTGCTAATATCTTATTGAAAATAACAAGTACGTTTATGGACTTTAAATATGAGGAACGGAATATTATAAATATAAGAAACATCCCTGTCAGATTTCAAGTCTGCGGGTTAAAGAGTTTGGTAGATCTCGTGTTGAGTGAATGAGTCGCTTTTCTCCTTACTTGTAAGAATTTGAACTTTTCTCAACTGAAATGAAAAATTACGTTCTAATATGTTTTACATAATTACTAAGTAATATATGCTGTAGCGCACACACACAGGAATTTTTCAAGGAAGGGGGCCCGGGGTTGAAAGTTCACCATTCTTGTATCATGCTATTTTTGATTTTGTCGATTTTCAGGAACAAAACACAGTAAGAAACTAATTATTGAATAAATAATTAGCGTTAATTAATAAAATTAATCATTAATAACAAATATTTAATTAAATTTTACGTATTATAAATTATAACCAATTAGAATTTTAACCAATCGGAAAAAATCAAGGGCTTTGGGGGTCCGGACCCCTGACCCCTTGTATGCGCCACTGAATATATGTATAATAGTGTTCAATAATTTTGAATCCTACGATATGTTTTTGAACCGATATGAATTGAATCCTACGATATGTTATGGAATATATTCTATTGAATGTGCGCAACAAAATTTCTTTTCCTGCTACAGAACTTGTGGAAAATTATACCTTATAAGGTGTGGTTTATATTGTGTGTTGTGGAACTTGTCTACCGATTATATATTTTTTTTCTCTTAAGGCATTAGATGACATAAAACATCAACTTCTAATTAAACAATGAATTATTATTGTGAGAAACGTCACTTTTGGCGATGTTCGCTGCTTGACAATTTTATTTGTTTACTTCTATTTTCTTCGCCAAGATATCACGTACATCTCCAGATTGAATAAACGAATTATATTTACTCGTCAACAATGGCAACATAAAGAAAAAACTCTTCCATCTATCTCATTGTGATATTGCACATCGCATTCTAATACCACACCCATGCCGTATTGTTTCTGGGCAATCATTCGATGTTGTTGTGGAACTTGCCAACCAATTGCCTTTCAGCCGTGTTGATGCGGATGACTGGCGGTATTGACATGTTGACTTTTTATAAGATGCCAAATAGTTGGACGCCAACTGCGTTACACTCCCTGTTTTTTTAACTTTTCGACAGCGTGTGACGTGGAATAGTGGCTTTATTCCAATCGCTGCGCATCCTGTTTTGGTTAACTGTCTGACACATCTTTCATCACTTTGCCAAATATTCTTATTTGCTTAGAATCGAGCGAAGAATTTCTAAATCTTTTATAAGTAAGTGACGTCATGACCTTTTTTGACCTACAGAAAAGATTGCTGCCCTTCTCCTTCAGTGCCCCACTCCTCATTGAGGCATTCGAAAAATTCTGAATTATGTTCTTTTTTTAACAAATAAACCAAGTTCAAGTTTTCAGACGTATGGAAACAATTGTTTTTATTTGTATTATCAATCTCTGTTACTATTCTATCAACCCTTTTTGTGGGTTTTTTTTATAAAGAATGTTGCATCTAACATGCAGAGGAGGTTTTTTCCCCATCCCCCTATGAACCATAAAAACAGAAAGATAAGAATAAAGAAAATTTTAATTTATTACCAGCATTTATTTACAAATATGATTACCTCTCACCTTGAAGACTGAGATTTTTTTTTCATCGGTGGATGAGAAATATATTTTCAATAAATTCAAATGATGTGAGATGGACCTGAATGTTGTTTTGAAATTCCTCATTGATCTTGAAGTTTGATCTATCCTGTGGGTCAGTTCAAGGAGGAGATGTAAATCACATGGTGCTAGGTCGGGGCTATACGCCGGGTGATCGAATACACCCTATTTAAATTGTTTTGAATGGCTCTTTGCAACCGTCGTAATGTCTGACAGTATACAGCTGCATTAGTTGTCGTCCCTGGTACCATAAACTCTACATAGCCCTCGTCTCCACAATGGACAGAAACAACGCCGGCCACAAATTCGCGTCCACAGCCACTCGACCATTGTAACCCCACTTTAACTGCTTCTTATTCTTAGTAAACTTAGTGCATTCTTATTGTTATAGAATAGGTTCATACTTGGAGCACTTTTTAAGGATCGAAAACTTTTCAAGTTTGGTATTAACTCGCATTGTTATTATACCTATTTACAAGTAATTAAGAATGTAGGAACAATAAAATGTGGTAATTTTTCTCTGACGACAAATTGATTAGTTAAAGTTAAATATGGAATATATTTTACGTGGAAAAATAAATCATATCGAGTAATATTAAAAAGCACTTATATCTCTTCATCACATTAAAATTCGGTATGAAATCTAATAAAATTTTTGTGACTAGAACAATTTTCCAAGAGAAATTCCTATTCTGAAATATCGTGCGAAAGGATATCTTTCAAGTTATCAGAGAAATAGCTGGGGTGATAAAAACAGGCAATTATTTTTTATGGCCCCAATATTAGAATGACAAGTTTTGATGACCAAAAGATGAAAATCTGGAATAGAACCTTGCAATAAAGTTCCAGAAATAGTAAATATTTCAATAAATATACGAACGAACGAACTTAGTCGCGAGAATTCAAACACAGCCCAGTTATTCTTTTTCGGTTCAAAATTTGTATTTAAACAGCAGATTATCGCTCTTGTTTAACTTTTCATATTTAATCTAATACTAGTAAAACACAGAATGTTTATATTATTTTCATGTCTGCTTTTACCAGTAATGAACGTAATTTTCTACGAATGCATTATTAAATGAAAATACGTCTTTTATTTCATATTGGATTGAATTAGGAAATTCACGTAAAAATTAAATGTTTTTTTTAACCAAACGAGTGGCAATTAGAAGCAGCCATTTTGGTTTCGAGATCTCCTAATTATTTCTTCTTTTCATTTACTTCTTTTCTCTGCATATTTTGGGGCAAAACTATTTTGATATTACTTAGTATTTCTTTTTTCGAATTTATATAATAATATATTTTTTTTCTCGTTCCGTACAAAAAATTTTTTTCAGTCCCATTTAAATCTGTGGAAGATCTGTGAAATGTGTTCCATGTACCAATTATTTTTTTGGAATCGGACTAAATCTTTTGATGTGAAATATTTTCAAACATTAAAGAAAGTTAAAAGGAAGGTCCTGCGAACCAATTTTGGTGCTGTTCTCGATAATAACATTTGGAGAAAAAGGATTCTTAATAGTGATGATATTATTAAGTCCATAAAACTAAGTAGAATGAAATGGGTAGGGCATATAGTAAGAATGAGCCCAGAACGAACAACATTGAATATATTTAATGCAACTCCCTCTAATAAAAAAGACCAAAGGGAAGGACCAAAAGGAGATGAAAAGACTGTGTGGATGAGGACTTAGACATTCTAAAAGTGAAAAATTAGAGATCAATTGCTGGGAGAAGGGCCGAATGGGAAAACTCTTGAGGAATGCTCAGGCTCACAAAGGTCTGTCATGTCGATGCTGATGATGATTACAGAAAGTTATAAAAAGTTAATCATGATGTTGCTTTAATTTTGTGTGTGTGTGTGTTTTTTTGGGGGTTTTTTTGTGTGTGTAAAGTATCAAATAAAGTTCATTTTTACATATTTTTTAAAATTTTAATTATTTTTCTTGTAGTAAAGGCAGATAAATACATAGAGACTTTTGATAAAATTTTACTGTGAGGTTAATATTTTAATGTAGTTTTTCTTTAAAACAAATATCTCCAATTTGCTTGCATTATTAGATGTTTTAGCTAAAATATTATGATAATAACGTCTTCTTGTGGCTATATATTGAACTAAATCTATAGTTCCTATAGATATATAAGAGGTAATTTTAGCAAACACTTTTTAAAAGAACGCTATTCAAAACTTTTCCATAAAATTTATTTCCAAAAAAGAACATTCACTGTTTTGAAAGCACCCCAGAGGCGTTCCAATATCCCCATGTCCTCCCGTTGAAAACACATTGCTCGTTTGTAAAACAATCACGTGAAAAAGGAAATACGAATAAAGCTACTTTATACACTGATCGGCTTCAATCACGTTTTATTTGCGGGATATTTTGTAAAAAGGGAGGCTGAGGGGGTGGGCCAAATAGTGATACTCTTGTTTCACTTTCTGCGCTTCTTTTGTCTTAATATTATTGGCGGATCTTCTCGGTTCAATTGCTCCTTTCATCCAATCTTCTACGATATCTACTGGAGGGGAAGAGAGATATATTTTTGAAGTTTTTTTCCTCCTTGGAATGTTTGTGTTGCAAGTTCTTTTTTATTTTTGTAAAAAAAAGGACGGAAGAGAAGTGAAAGCACAAGAGTTCATTAAGGGAATCTGCCGTATCACGTTTTATTAGGTTAGTAAGCCTCGGTGGAATGGTTTGTTAGGGAAGCAGCCGGCCATTAAACGAAGAGTCAAATTTATTCAGTTTTACATTTTATGGTGTGAATAGTAAATTGATTTATGCAAATAGTTCTAGTCTCCCTCCCTCCCCATTTTTTGTTTTTACTACGTGGAGATATTTTATCATCAGGACTGGAAACTCATGCACTTATGAGCATTATGAATAAAAAATTTTAAAAAATAGTTCAGTTACAAAGTATTAAATGTAAAACTTTGATGGGTAAAAGTTAAAGAATGTAAATAGTGTTTAAATAGCATTATTGGATTGTCGAATAAATTATATATTTAAATAAACATGGATTCAAAAGGTGTGATATCTTTTTCGTTCGTTAAGGTATCCGACTACGTTCGGAACCGTGATTTTGCAAAAGCGTGTAAATCGATAATATTTATGATATTTAGTGTCACTTAGGTTAGAAAATGTATATAAAATTAATTTAGAATAGTATTACAATAAAAAAATTATTTAAGTACAATATTTTGACAAAACATTAACATAGAATGACCCACTTTCGAAATATTCTTCTTTTGTGAAAAATGGTTCTATTAAAATTATATTTTGCCTGTATATAGCTCAGACCTCTGTACAGAGGCTCAATTAGAATTTTTGAAATATATAACTTAGAAGTGGGTTTATCCATGTTTTACGACAACAGAGGAGATAAATTTTAAGAAAAAATTGCCGATCATTATTTCAATGGGTTGTTACTCTGAAAATAATGTGAATTTTTCAAAAATCATAGTTGAGCCTCTGTACAGAGATCTGAGCTATAGACAGGCAAAATATTATATAATAGAAGCATTTTTCAAAAAGAGAACATTTTGAAAAAATGTTATTGAAGTTAATTTTTGCCGAAATACTGTATTTAAATAATTTTTTGTTGTTAAAATGTCTTTAAAACAATTTTATACATGTATTCTAATCTAAGTGACACTAAATATCATGAAAATTATCCCATTATGCGCTTTTTTAAAATCACGGTTCCGCGAACGTAGTCGGATACCTTAAGCAATTTGAATAATAATCTTTTATTATTAAAGTCAGTGGCGTACACAAGAGAGGTTGGTCCCGGGGTCCGAACATCCCCACATCGCCCTTGATTTTTTAAAATTTTATTTATTAATGCTAATTATTTGTTCAATAATTTATTTTTTACGGTTTTTTGTTCCCTACAATCGATAAAATCAAAATATATGTTTGGCGGCGTATTGGAGTATGATACGAGAATGGTGGACTTTCGACCCCTGCCCCCTTGAAAAATTCCTGTGTGCGCCACTGATTAAAATTCATATTTAAGGTATCCGAACACGTTGAAAATGACCAAATTCGGTCAAGACAGATGTTTTTGTTTTCTATTTTATCGAATAGAGCTATCTTTTGGCTTTACAAAACATACTTTGTTCTGTTTCTACGTTACCTAGAGGCCAAGCTACAATCAATTTTATTAAATTAGAAAAACCGGAAGTGGGTCTTTGACCTACCAGAAGTGGACATTTAAATTGTTCGAAATCTATCATGGCGAGTCTGATAACTCAAAATATTACAAATGTATTTCGATAAAACTTTTTGAACGTGATATTAATGCTATTTTCTAGCGAATGTATTAAAATATTTCGTATTGTATGAATATTTTTTGAGTTAGGGCTTGTTATTTAAATTATGGTCACCTAAAGAATGTGATTTTTCTTATAATGTTTACTCAATCAGCTGTAAAATGTTCAAATTTCAATAAAACATTAAAATTTTAGTACATTCTCGAGATAAATGTATCTTATTTGCTTTGGTAATACTTTTACTAATATAAGTTTATTACTTTTTTCTCTAATTGCTTTGAAGTTTTACAAAAATATTGCTAAAATTTCTCTTATAATTGGGATTTTTGTGAAATTTAGTTAATTTATTTTAAATATTGTTGGTTAAATATTAGCATTTATTGGTATTGAGTCCTAAAAAAGCCTTTGAAAGCCCTATTGAAAGTAATGGATAGGAATATCTAAATCCATTACAAGATAGAAGTCAATAGGTTTTTGCTCAGTATTATTTACATAAAGGGGGAAGGTTGGCTGGCCAAAAAACATGTCCAACCCCACTTTTATATAAATTATTTTATGTATTAGCTGTCCTAAGTCAGCAATGTTTATAATACTGCAGCATCCATTTTATAATTTTTAATCTCGGTTGCTCATGTGTCCTTCATTGTGTGATTTTCCTACTGTCTATGTGTTTTTCGAATGTGATTGTTGGATGTTATCTCTTGTTCGCAGAGAATAAGACTATTTATATAGAGAGAATAAGCCTAAGCCTATATATACAATTTAGTTTTTTTAGTTAGTTTGTAATTTATGTTTGTTTTTACCCTATTGCAGGAAATTTGCCATTTTTTTCTCAAACAAACAACAACAAAAAAAAAGTGCTATATTTCTTTTGTAAGTCAATGTAACTTGATTTTTTTGGGGAGATATTTTTCATTAGTTTTTACTGTATTGTGCAAGGCTAAGAATAGTACAACTTATAAATGGTTTCTTTTTAAACGTGTGTTGGAATAGCGATTTTATTTCGAGAGAACTCCTAAACTCAATATAGCTGCAACAACAAAAAACACCTTTTGAATAACCAGATGGTCAGGCTAGGTGTGTGTTCATTTCGTGAAAAAAAAACTTCGTAAACAAACTGTAGACTTCCCTTACCTTTCCCTCAACGACCTTCGCATTTTGAGCGATCGAGATACCAGCTAAGTGGCTAAGCCAAAAAAATCGTCTGCCACCCATGTGATGTTTACAATGGAAGTTTTTACTTTACTGCATTCGTTCCGGTAACCATCGTCTAGGTGTTGTTATTATATTGGAGATCACGTAGTACTTACATAGCGTGCTAATAGTCGACTTTTTTTATTTATTTACTTGCTGTTTTTGTTTTGCATCAAGTAGATGACAATAGCCATTATTGTGTTGCAACAACCTTTTTCTCCATTTATGATTGATTCCGATAAGGCAGAGACGATAATGTGTGTTTTATTTATTCATTTTTCGTATAGGGACGACAAACAATAATGATATACTCGAAATTTCACCAAGATGAGAAGACTATTTGGATTTTTAAAAAAAAAAAGAGAAGAATGAAAAAGTTAATCTTGTATTCGTTTATTATTGCGTTTGATATGTTATTCATTGTTGTTTAACAAGAAAGAAAAACATCTGTGTTGAAATGTTACGGTTTAAAGTCTAGATTTTTTAAAAATTCATACTCATTAAATTAAATTTTATTACTCGTTAATTTAAATTTAATTGACATTTTTAAATTTTTACTCATTTTTATATAAATGTGTAGAGGAATGTTATTTTAAAAAGGAATAATGTTTGCTATACAATGGACTAAATTCATGACAGTCACATGATAACGGCGAACACGTGTTCTACATTGAATTCAAAACTGACATTAAAATAACTTGTACTTTTTATTCTATTCGTAAAACTTGGATAAAATTTCAAATTTCATAATTGGGTAAAGATGTTCAACTGTTATAAAAAAAAACTTCAACAATTTTTTTTAAATATAATAAAAAATCTTGTTTTATATATATGTATTTTTAAATAAAGTGACAAAATATTACTTTTAAAAAAAAAAATTTCTGTAAAAAACGTAATTTGGCAACAACGGAGTATATGATCTGATGAGCTAAAAATAGATGACTGCATTTATCGTGACTATGACGCCACGTGAGTTTTTGAACTGATTGGCTAGAAACACGTGGCTGCCGTTATCATGTGACTAAAATGACGTCATATGAGTTTAGTCCATTGCCTAAATTCACGTGACGTCATAGTGCGATCATTGTGACGTAGTGTGTCACTGCGATCATCACAGCCAACAATTCATAAATTAAAGTGACGTCAGAGTCACATGATAAATATGCTCCGCTGTTGCCAACTTTTGCTTTTTACAGAAACTTTGTTTTAAAAAATATATATTTGTCAACAATAACGCACATAAGCAAATAATTGCACTTGTTTTGAAAGTACTCATGTAAAATAATTTTTTTTAACTTTTAAAAAACTTTTTGAAGTATATTAATAATTGAACATCTTTACAAAATTATCAAGTTTGAAGTTTTATCTAAATTTTACAAATAGAACAACAAATATAATACTAATGGCAACTTAGAATTCAATGGAGAACATCTGATTGTATGTATCATGTAATCATCATGTATTTAGTCCAATTTGCTTTTGTTTTCAAAATATTACTTATTTTTTTATCAACATATTTATTTTTCGTATATTTTCAGTTCTAACAAAGTCTTCAAACTTCCGCATACTGATTTTTTTTTTTTTTTCGTTTTATTTTATTTACTTTTTTTCGTCCTGCCTACGAAGCCATAGCATTTTAAATGTTTTAACTACAGAAAATTTTATATTTTAAAAATTCGTTTTAAATTTTTAAAATTATCAATTTTAAATGTACAATCGGACCTCCTTTTTTCGAACTTTTTCCTGGAACCAAGAACCTGGTATACAGAAAGATGAATTTTCTACGATACGAACTTTTTTCGGGATTTAACAATTTCGCTAAAGGTCCGGCTTTTTTTTCTTTCTTTTTGTTTATTTTAATTGATTTCTTATTTTTTCAAATTGCAATTTCTGAGTGTATTACTAACATGCATTCTTATATGTAAGAAGTAAGATAAATTTTTTAATGAAATTTTAAAACATTCAACTTATTTTATTGAATACATATCAGATATATTTATACCTGCACCATTTTGTGTAAATATGCAGTTACAAACAAACAAAAATGGACTTCTCTTACACACAGTTTAATTCAACAGATTCTAGGTACACAGTTGTGAATTAACAGTTTCTAAGTGAAATCGTTCGTTTTCCTTTACTAAGTAAACAGATTCCTTCTCACACAAAAACACTTTAATGGAGCCGATAAGATGTTTGCCGTGATGATAATACCCGCTTACTCAAGTAAAAACTCCGCTAACATGGCAAAGATTTCGTCAGGGAGGAAGAAAGATTTATTATCGCATTTGTCAAACCGGAATTACTCAGTGAACAGACCAACTCAGCTGGGGAAAAAAAGGGCTGTCTTGAGTCAAAATATTAAAAAATGACACAGTTGGCATGGTAACACTAAAAATATCAAAACGGATAGCAGTTGCCAAACTAATGAATAAATGAATGTGCTTCTTTGAAAAATAGATTTTAAAACAATTTTAAGTCTCGTGTTCACTTTTAATTTTATTAGTTCCATCAACATGGCAACGCCGTCACAACTAATAATAAATTGTATAAATTATATTATAGTTAGTTCGAAAAACCGGTACTCCAGACCGAAATGTACGTATTAGCGCGTTGATTATTTTTCGCCACATCAAAATCTGTCGCCAAATCCATAAATATAGCGAACGAGAAAACATTTCCGCGCATGGAACAATATTATCCGCATGAAGTCACGATGCCATAATATGCAATAAACTTTGGCCCGAAACTGTTCAAAGTCTCTTCAACAAGTTTTAACATAAAATACCCCAAAAATTAATTTAATTATTTTAAAAACCTGTGCATTGAACAGGTATTTACGTATTAGCCCGTGATCATTTCCGCCAAATCAAAACCCGTCGCCAAATCCATTATATACAGCTGATAAAGAATAAAAGTTCCCGCGCTTGGAATAACTTGGATCCGCATGGAATCATGATGCCATAATAAGCAAATAAAAACTTTGGCCCAAATTCTTCAAAATCTTCGCCAGTTTATAAAACGTAATACCCAGAAACATTATTAGCGAGATACCCACCCCCAGATCTAAAATAAGTTCTCTTTTTCGGTGCTCTGCATCGAATTTGATAAATTTTTTCAAGCACTTAATGCATTCATATATTGTTTAATTTTATAATTTTTCTTAATATCATAAAAGTTTATTTTAATTTTAAAGTAAAATAGTTTAACAAAGGGCAAGATTCATATCATTATAGAAACATCTGAAACATCTGATATTGAGAGGTTAGCTCGGTAGAGCTATGCTCTATGGTCATCCCTTCAAAGATCCTCCCTTAGCGAGAATTGCGGTCAAGTTTTATTATAAATAACTACACTTATAGAGATTCCTATTTGTTCAAAATAATTTTCGGTTAAAACAAGTTATTGTTGAAGATGCTGAAAATTGGGTAATTACGCATTTTACCGTCGACCGATTTCGACGAATCAAAAGACGTCGCCAAATGCCGCGATATGCAGCCACGCGTGAAAACCGTCGCCACCCATGTTCGAACACAATAATAACGATGTCGGCATTTATTGACATTTTTTAAATTAACAACGTCTTTTAGTTTGATGAAATTGGTCAACGGTATGTGTGTGTGTGATACGTAATACCGAAAATTGTGTTATGCATCACTTCTTCGAGCCGTCTTTTCTCAATTCCTACTATTAGCTCACACTCTCTCTATATTTATTTATTTATTTATCTCGTGGAATTTTCAATCGTTAATAAAATACATTTTAAAGTGCTCAAATGAGCTGAAATTTTATATACATGATTATTTTGGATAACAATACAGTAATTTAATTATAGTTAATGAAAATTAATTGATTTAAACATAGAATTACAAATACAGCCACGTTGGCATCATTTTTGGCGACATAGCGACTATTTTGACGTGTGTCAAAACTTGAAAAGGTTTTTTTTCTCATATTTTAATGCATTCAGTTGAACTGAAATTTTATATACACGATTGTTTTGGATGACAATACGATACTTTAATGATAATTAATAAAATTAATTACCACTTAATGTTGTCATATGTATATACATATTTATATTAATTATAACTATTTAATAAAAAGTAGCTAAAATAAAATTTTCTTTGATCTTAGTAGGAATTAACATAATTTTTTTTTATATATATTATTTGTTTAAACGTAGAATTATAAAATTTTCTAAAATAGAGAGAACAAAAATATATTTCTTTCATATTTGATCTTTTCGAAGTTTGTTCTCATCGTCGACATCATATTTTATTAATCTTGCCATCACTTTCTCGTGAGTCATAAATTATTCATTTTGATATTCCCATCCAGTTCATTTTGATTATGGCAACCTTCAACAATTGATTTTAGCACCTATAATTGGCCGACAAGACTTTCTTCGTTTGTAAACATGTTTTAGCTTTCCCTGAAGTAGTGTTTATACCAAAAATTTCAAAGGAAAAGTGAAAAAAAAAGTTGTTATTGTTCAGACCTGTATCAAAATATTGGGGAATGTTATCGTACTAAAATTTTCGACTGTTAGTAAACCATTTTTGCTTAAATTTTGTTTCATTTTTTGGGACATAATTTAATTTGATAAATTACTTACTTAAAATTTATTTATTTTTTAATGTGAAGATGATTACAATATATGAGTAGTGTGTATTGTAATATGCTACGTATTTAATAGAATATCTGCTCTCATTGTTGATTGATAGATCTGCTGTTGTATAAGTAAACGGTGATATATGTTCTAAATTTTCAACAATTTACTACTTTTAGAAGTTTCGACCTTTGAGTAAAATTTCTCTGTAATTGCACTAGTGTGAAATAAAATTTATTTAAAATTAAAATATTTTTTTAAAATACCATATGGATTAGAGGTATTTATTACATTAATATAAATATAACCGAAAATATGATCAAATTAAACACAGATTTAGGAAAGCAAGCGTGATGTCGCCTCTTTTGTCAAAACCTACAAAATGATGTTGAATATAAGGAAAACACACTTAATGTATCCTGTTATTCCTTTTTCTAAAAAACTCTAAAAGCAATTTTTCTAAATTAAAAAATAGTTTTCGCTAACCCACTGTCTGGTAGCAATTTGCTTATAAAAGCCGAAATCTTCGTTAAAGAGATGTGTAGATAAATGATTTATATAGCAGCCTGGTGGCAGAGGTGTGAATTAATAGTTTGTAAGTCACAGGTTCGAGAATATACACTTCCCAAACCCTTCGTGTAAATTTATGAGGAATATTGTGCTTTCTCTTTAAATCTAACTGGATTTCATAATTGAAAATGGTCTAGTGGTGAAATTACTGCTGAGAAATCTTTGTCTTTTAAGTACGATGCATGATTTAGGATTTTTTAGACTCTTTTGGAATAAACCTTTGTGCTACCATATTGCTGTGCATTCCAATCGAAAACATCTCTAATAAAGTCGGATCAAGACTGAAATACCATCGTTTGATTACAATTATATATATCGAATTTTTAATCAATTAATTTCAGGTGCAGTTCAGGTATCCGACTACGTTCGGAACCGTGATTTTAAAAAAGCGCATAAATGAATAATTTTTATGATATTTAGTGTCACTTAGGTTAGAATACATGTATAAAATTGTTTTAAGGACATTTTGACAAAAAAAAATTTATTTAAATACAATATTTCGGCAAAAAATTAACTCAGAATAACCTTTTTTCAAATTGTTCTCCTATTGTGAAAAATGCTTCTATTATAAAAATATTTTGCTTGTATATAGCCCTGACCTCTGTACAGAGGCTCAACTGTGATTTTTGAAAAATTCACATTATTTTTTCAGATTTACAACCCATTGATATAATTATCGGCGTTTTTTTCTTAAAATTTCTCTCCTCTGTTGTCGTAAAACATGGATAAACCCACTTCTAATATATTTCAAAAATTCTAGTTGAGCTCTGTACAGAGATCTGAGCTATAGACAGGCAAAATATTATTATATAATAGAAGCATTTTTCACAAAAGGAGTACTTATTTTGAAAATGGGTCATTCTATGTTCATTTTTTGTCAAAATATTGTACTTATATAATTTTTTATTGTAATACTATTCTTAAAACAATTTTATATACATTTTCTAATCTAAGTGACACTTAATATATCATAAATATTATCCATTTATACACTTTTGCAAAATCACGGTTCCGAACGTAGTCGGATACCTTAAACATGCGGAAAAAGAACAGGAAAATAGTTTTTAGATAATAAAACATGTAGATAAAAGGATATTTCAACCACTCCGTGTTAAATTGCTTATCTGAATAGAGACTGTGAACCAAAGGCACTAGGCGTAGCTAGCTCTGAGGGGCTCTGTATCAAAATTCTTTCGGGGCCCTTTTTTAGATATGGGAGCCCCATTCGTGGGACTGTAGTTACACATGTTGGAGCCCCTGTAGCTTGGGGGCCCGGTATCATTGATACGGCGATAGCTACGCCCTGATCAAAGACATACTTAATCTTCTTGAATGAGCTTTAATAATTTACATACTGATTTTAAAATATAAATTTGTGTTATACAACCGATATGCGTGGCCATGACATTCCACTAGTCTTCCGGCTATTAGCATGCCTAATAACAGAGGAAAAAGAAATGCATCACTTAATAAAATATTTACAAAGTACGTGATAAAGTTACCAGTTATCGAATTAAGTAATTTAACACTCTTCCCACAGTATCCAATGAATAAAAACGACGATCAGACTCTTGAATTAGAAAGTTTCAAGGAGTCCTTTTTCAAGGTCCGCGTAATCTGCGACCTGTTTTTTTTAGGTTATTGGAGTTCACGCGTTGGTCTGTTCAATTAAAAACACTTCATAATTGTGTACACGTGTAAGTTACGAGAAATCAGGGGTCATTAATCGATTATTGTAAACGATTCCCGATGACAGCTTCACGAAAGCGATGAGATAAGAGTTGAGAAATGTCCAAAAATGCACCCGGGAGTAATTTTAGTTGCGAAAACCATACGAAGGAACGAACGAGACGATAAAAGGCTTGCCGATTCTGGAAATAATTTCTAGAATATTTTCCTGTCCAGTTCTGGCTTAAATATGCTTGCACAGGTTCGATTTGGCCATGTGAGTATGCCACTATATGTCCATTATCTTATTATTGAATTGTGCTTTGTTATTTTCAGGTTAAGATCCGAGTTGAGCATTAAGTGATTTATTTTGTTTTGGATAAAAATGTGGCAGAAGATTAAAAGATTTTGAGTTGTATTCCGCGTTTTTTAAAAGTTATTGGGGGTCACAGTACCTAGGGTGATTGCTGCCTGAGGGGCACAATTTTAAGATTCCAGTAGTACTGGGATGGGCCGCAAAGAAAGTTGCGGCCCAACAGAAAACCAAACAGACTGAAAATGTTCCCTATATTTGGGTCGACATGTGTTTGTAACCAAAGTTTTTCTTGTATGAAGATCATCTAGCAGGGACGTCTTAAGGCAGGGGCCAACTGGGCTCGGGCCCAGGGCCTCTTTCGTTCTCGACTCTGCCTTAATGAGATCATGATCCGGATAATTTTAATGTGGTCAAATATTATTCCCGTACATATTCTCCGAAAAACAATGAATTTCAAATTGCATGTCAGCTGGCAAAAGCGGTAAGACTATTTACTATGTGGTGCCCGTTCTCCATGTCTAGACCTAGACCTAATACCATAAGCAATCATTCAACTCATTAAGTCGAAATGTGGCCATCGACCGAGCTGGTTTGTGCCTAAGTTTTTGAGAATGTGAGTCGTGCACATTTATTTGTTTCAAATTACCGTTTGAACGAGTATTTGACGATGCTTGTACATACTGTCTACTTTAAAAGATCTCAGGTAGGGCCTACTTTTGCTTAGTGTCTCAAAAAATCTTAAGATTTCTCTGGGTCCAGGGCCTCAAAGAATCTTAAGACGTCCTTGTCAACTAGAGTAAATATAGAAGCAAGTTGGCTGACATTAACCCCTTAAGTACCATGTAACCACTACTGGATGCGTGTTATGTATAGGTCAAAATTTCGTTGCAACCTCATGTGGATACATAGCTTATGTAGATGTACAACCAGTATAACCAACACAGGAAATATTATAAGGTAGATTTTTTCTTTTATTGGGATAGTGTAATTCAAAAGTTAAGTTACAAAACGTCTGGGTTACGAAAATTTAAAAAAAAATAGGAAAATTAAAATTAAAAATCTTTGTGAAATTGCTCGAAATGTTTCTTCCAGAAGCCCTCGAGTAGCGGAATAGTGCGACGTTAATATTCACTCACTCGAAATGTTCCTTCGAACAAAAGCTTTTTCACATGCGTACATTGTCCTTTTTATTCCATTTTTCGTTACAAATAGATAAATACGTATCAGAGTTCACTGTCTTACTCATTTGGTTTCCGGCAAATATATTCTCATTCAGTATCACTATCATTGAAATCCAACGATGATGCCATATTGGCAAGAAAAAGTAAAAATAATCATACAAACAAACTTTAGGAAGCGAAACGAAACATGAAAGAACGCGTGCCTTAGTCAGAGTCAAAGAAAAAAGTGAAATGTGCTTCGTAACGTCAAGGTCAGTAACCTCAGAAATCTAGGATTTCTGGGGTACTAGAAATTGCAGTCTAGTACGCAGGGGATTAATTTGCAGGCTATGATGAGAAGTTCAACAAGCCATCTCACTCATGATTTCAAAAAAATTGTAGAAGAGTGTGATAGGGTACATATGTCTCATGAAACAAATTCTAAAGGCCGTATCACACGTACACGTTTCAAGCAAATTTTCGTCCAATTCGTGCAATTTTTACTCAGTCGCCATAGCAACGGCTTTAGAACAACTTTTTGCTAGTGAGCTCAAAAAGTTGTTCCAAATAAAAGTTGCTTGAAATTCTAGCCAATGGGGTACTTCGTATTAACAAGATGGCGGCTTTGGTTTCGTCTAACATATCAGATATGCCGTATAATACTTTAATGATGTATAATATTTTAACGGCGTCTTATATTTTAAATAGGATGGTGCTCCATTTCAGTTTACACCCATCAACAAAAGCGCGAACGAAATAAAAGAAATAATTTTGGATTTTCGTTTTCCGAGCAGAAAATTCGGCTAGTAATTTTTCAATGTGGAGATGCCACTAACGTCAGAGCATGTCGTTTTGCTTACAGCAACGTTCCCCTGAGATTAGGGCAAAAATTGGACGAAAAAGTTGCATGGAAAATGTACGTGTGATACGGCCTTTAACTATGCTTGCAGCTATGGATATGAAATTAACACATCATTATGAATAAATTGAATAAAACTGCAATTATTTAATTTAGCTTATATATATTGATTTTCATGATGCAATTTATACCATTTCTGGGATGCAAAGTTAATTAATTAATGCAATCATTTTAAAAAGGCGCGGTCCCTCTGTTATCTGTTTTCTCAATGTAGCCCTCGAATCAAATCTGTTGCCCACCCCTTCACTCATTAAATTTTAAGGACTGCTGCTTGTTTTACTTATAAGTGAGCCTTTACCCTCTGACCGGAACATCCGTCTCTCAGACGGGGAGGATTTGCTTCGATCCCTGTAGATAACGCTGTGGTGTGATTTTTGGGGTGGCCTGCCTTGACATCTTCAGTTGGACTCTACCCAGTGAGAGGATCACGTGGTGGTACTTGGCGATTTTTCCAACTCACGATATGTGCTATTTTTCTTACCTATCACCGTCTATAAGTATATATATTCCTATAGTTTTTTTCGTTTTTGGCATTATTATTTTTAGTTATTTTTACATGAATATAAATAATGTCTAATCAGTTTATGTAAAAATATCAGATAAAAATATATTAATATAGTGTGCCTCATAAATACTTAAATATTAAAAATTCTACTCAATTTCACGAGCGATAAGGACATTTAAAACAGTCCTTAATAAAATAAAATTGCGTCCCGTCTGTCAGACGGATGTTTCTAAGAGCGGCAAAAAAATTGACGTTCCGGCTAGAGAGTTAAATTCATTGAAGATGCCAAATTTAATGTTCCACAATATCTCTTGCCCCCGTGCAGTTTATCACCTTAGAACGCTTTTAAAGGACCTAAGGGTCCGGATACTGGTCTTAACAGGGTCCGTATAGCCTGTCTTAACAGGGGTCTAAATACTTAAATCTTACTGGGCTCGGATTGCCGGCTTTAACAGGAGTCCGGATTGCCTGGATTAAACAGGGAAGCCTGCGTCTTAACAAGGGTTTTAGCGAAAATTAAGGGGTCCGTAGCTGGACTTAACAGGAGTTCGGATTGCCTGTCTTAACAAGGGTCGGATAGCCTGGTCTTAACAGGGCCCGATAGCCTGGCTTTAACAGGGGGTCGAGCCGGTCTTAACGGTGGTCCGGATAGCCTGGTCTAACAGGGTTCGATAGCCTGGTCGTAACAGGGTCCGGATAGCCTGGTCTTAACAGGGTCCGGATAGCCTGGTCGTAACAGGGTTCCGGATAGCCTGGTCGTAACAGGTTCCGGATAGCCTGGTCTTAACAGGGTTCCGGATAGCATGGTCGTAACAGGGGTCCGGACAGCCTGGTCTTAATCACATTTTCCGATTATAAATTTCTATCCTTCAGTGCCAAGGGGCTTGTAGATCTTCTGCGCCCAGGGCTCAAAATGAGCCTAAGTCGTCTCTGTGCACTCCAAATTAAAATGTCATCAGTCAGTTATGGGAGGTTGTGGAGCCTCGGAGCAATATTAATAAAACACGTTGAAAAAATTAAAATGGTAGATAAAACATCGCTTGAAATTTAAAACTTAAAAACTGTAGAAACATACGAAATCCCAGTGGGTCCGGTTTCAAAATTGCGAGATGGAAATAATGAATTTATCTATGATTATATTATGGAACGATATACATTGTTGCATTTTAAAAGAAGCCTAATGGACATCAACGTCCTTGCGTAGCATGGGGCGCAAGCCTATAGAATCCAGAACTAGTTCGGACGTCTTTTTCGTTGCCTTGACCTTGGTTCATAATTACGGAATATGTCGCTACGGCAACTGTAGTGCGGTGCTAATTATAGGTGAGCAGATTTTCTAATGAAGCAAATTATTCACTTGAAACATTTCTCTTTGCCTCTATTTCATTTGTTCAACATTCTTTCTATGGATCATTATTTCTGTACATTCTCGCCAACAACCTTTCAAGTAACTTAAAGATTTAACAATCATTAGCTTACACATCAAATGCAGTATGACTTCTAACATTTATCATTTGTTATTCAAATTTGTTATGTATTATTTAACCTTCATAGTACTAGGTGCAGAAACGCGCACGATGTGTTTTTTGATTATATAGATATTATATTAGGACAGTGGGCGCACACAAAGGGAGGGTCCAGGGGGTTCGGACCCCCAAAGCCCTTGATTTTTTTCCGATTGATTATTATTATAATTAGATAGTACGTAAAATTTAATTAAGTATTTATTAGTGATTAATTTTATTAATTCATGCTAATTATTTATTCAATAATTAGTTTTTTACTGTGTTTTGTTTCCGAAAATCGACAAAATCAAAAGGAGCATGATACAAGAATGGTGAACTTTCGACCCCGAACCCCCTCCTTGAAAAATTCCTGTGTGCGCTACTGTATTAGGATATTTGTATATGCTGCCACTGATAACTGAGAAATATTTAGATATATTTAAAATTTTGAGCTATAATTCTTTTTTTATGTCGAAATTTTTATGCTGAAAATTCACGTAACGTCATAGTCACATAACTGCATTGTCGTGTTTCCGGCCAATCAATCCATGCGCTTTGCTGTTGCCAATTTTTGCTTGTTTGCAGAAACTTGCCTTAAAAAGTGATATTTATTAACAATAATAACGCACATAGGTAAACAACATGCACCTTGTTTAAAATACATGTATAAGAAATTTTTCAAACTTCGAAAAAAACTTTTTGAATATTTTTTATTTTAACATCTTTATCTTAGCATCTTTTATTTTAACATCTTATTTTAATTTTATTAAAATTTTTCAAGTAGAACAAGTACAAATCTACAAGTAGAACAAAAAGTTCAAGTCTACATGTTGAACAACATGTGCAAATCTACGAATAGAATATAACAAGTACAAATCTACAAGTAGAACGACAAGAATACATCTGCAAGTAGAACAACAAGCACAAATCTACAAGTAGAACAACAAGTACGAGTCTACAAGTGTAACAAAAAGCACAAGTCTAGTAGTAGAACTACAAGTAAAGCAAGTACAAGTCTATAAGTAAAACAACAAGTACACGTCTATCAGTAGAACAACAAAAACAAGTAGAACTACTAGTACGCCTACAAGTAGAATAACTAGTACTATAGTTTTGATTTCTGTGGAAACACGTGATTGTGTGTGTGTGTGTGCGTTT
Source organism: Trichonephila inaurata madagascariensis (assembly GCA_019973955.1). Taxonomy (NCBI): domain Eukaryota; kingdom Metazoa; phylum Arthropoda; class Arachnida; order Araneae; family Nephilidae; genus Trichonephila; species Trichonephila inaurata. The sequence goes on along the minus strand of BMAV01026108.1, from coordinate 235,625 downwards.
ATCATGTGACCTATTGTAACTTTTTTTTATTGCAGTCTAACAGAGGTTTCCGTGTTTAAATATATTTGTCGAAACATTCATTTCGAAATGTTCTATTTTACTTATTGCTTGAAATTGCAAGAATTAAAGCCAATTCATCATTTTTTTATTGTTCTTAATTCTGAATTTGTCCGTAATAAATACTTTATAGTTGTGTAACTTATAACTCCTGATAACCAACCGAGTGTTGTAGCCCCAGTGGTACTTTGTTTTGGGGGTCATACAGATCACATTTAAATGAGTAATGGAGTCAAAGCGAACTGTAAAAAACCTTTGTAGCTTTCTATTTCACCTGAGAAGGAAAGATAAATGTCGATACCCAGTAATCTACTTTCGTGAGTCTTTTTTCGGTGTTCTGAAAAAAAATAGTACCGCGATCAAAACATTGACTATCACGTGTCAGTAGTATTGACGTCACGTAAATATATTACACGGTAAGCAGAGGTAGCCAGGGATGTGCGTGATTGATACGAGAAATCTGATTGGCCTCCTCGAAGACACACCTAAGGTTCAAACCTCCTACGGATCGATAATCTACCTGCCTGAATGCGCCTATCAACAGAAAACCTTTCTCTGTCGATGTACCTTTATTAATACATTGACAAGAAATGTGAGACGGAGTCATCTGGTTACGTAAATGGATATTATATTTAAAAAAGTATATGAGAACTGGGTCGCGTGTTTATGTGAGGGCTTTTGTTTTTCTTCTGGGGTAATAACTTGAATTTAAAAGAGAATTTTTTAATTCAAAGTGTTTTTTTTTCTGATGGGCAGTAAACCTTATTTTTGATGCAAGGAAAATGTAATAGAGAATTCATTTTCTTAGCTTTTTCTAATCTTTGCCATGTGTATTTGTACGTACAAGGTATTTTTAAATGAAAGGAAAAAAGTAATTGAGCTTTCATTGTGAAATTTTCGTATTGGTGTATTCAAATATAATAACTGATCTTAAGTTTTTCTAAATAGCATTTGTTAGAGATTCACAAAATTGATAAATTCAAGAAAAGTAAGTGCCTGTTAATTTCCATTTTTTTTACTAATAGTGTGCCAAATAGAATCGTAGTCCCCAAACTTTTTTGTCTCATAGACCCCTTGCCATGTTTTTCGCCTTTGGGTAGACCCCTTCTTACCAACTACTAAATTTTTGTACTTTTATCAACTTAAATATCTTTTTGAGAGCCGGTATAGAGCTATTTACTTTAAAAAATTAAAATTTTTAACTTCTGTGAAATATAGATTTTAAAATTTAATAATTCATAGTATAAGAGTTACACAAAACAAACAAAAATGTTTTTAATGAGAGAGATGAATCTGGCCCTTCACACAATAACAAATTTTTACAGTTCAACCTTGTCGAGTTTATCTTTAAATCTCTTCGGTTCCATAATTCATGATAAATAACAGATATCTCTTTTTAACGCAAAAATTGCTAACATCCGTTTCTAAATTTTACTTTAAAATCTTCGTTAGTGCCTGTTCCTAACAATTCCTCCTGAAATATGACATTTATTTTCTTCAATGTGACCATATGATTCATTGCCTCCTGTGGTATCACCACTATCAAAACATTCTCAAACCTAATTTCAAAATCTGAATAGAATGCATTTAAATGTTGAACGTATGTTAGCACGTCATCCTCTTGGCGGATTGTCTGGGACAAAATGAAAACCTGGGGAAAATTGGCGGAGTCCATTATTATACTCTTTTAGCTTAATTTTAGCAAGAAAGGCTGAAATGTGGTCCTTGTTTTAATAAAATTTATGCTGTCGCCTTGTAACTGCAAGTTAATCTTATTCAATTTAGTAAATAAATCTGTTAAATAGGTAAGTTTGTGTGTGGTTTTCACTTGATTAAATTTCCTTTTAAAATTAGTCACGATCTGGTTTAATGAGATTCACTATCGTAGACCCTTTTTTACACCTCATAGACCCCTGAGTAATTTTTTTACTAACGTGGACCCCTTACAGGTCATCATAGACCACTTTTGGGAATCACTGTACTAGATTATAAATTAATTATCACATGGAAATTTTAGCATAATTAAATTGTTTTAAATGGATTTTTCTCTTGAATCATGGGTAATGGATTAGAACAGTAGCGCAACGTACACCCCCGCACTGCGGGGGGCCCAAAACCTGACTTTGCAGGGGAGCCTTAGTATAAAAATGAAATGTGTGCGTCATAACGTCAAGATTGGGGACACTGGAAACCGGAGTCTAGATAAGTTTTGAGGAATTTTAGATATTTCCATTTTTTTTTTGAAGGAAAAACCCTGAATGTGTTGTAAAATACGTGCGAGAATTTTAAATGCAATGACCCGAAGTTCATAAAATCCATACAGTTAAATTCAGTTCTAAACATTATTTTTTCAGCATTGATTTAATTGCAACTAATTTTCATTCCTCTCACCTGTTTAACGAACTCAAAAACGTATTTAAACAAGAGAGCACAGAAAAAAAATATGCTAAAACGTCTTCCAAACCATTGTTTGCTGGCATTTTTATCTTCATATTTATAACTATTATTATTATCATACCATGTGTGTCTTGCCTATGTATTATATCATCTTAGAAAAAGATAAATAATGGGCTTGATGCACGGAACGTCAAGAATTTATTACTGAGTACCAGCATCTTCCGTCATGATCCATTATAATTAGTTTTCTACATAGTTATTTATTATTTCTTGTTATATTGGCATGACTGTCGCTAAATACTGAATTTCTGTTAGTTAGTAACTATTATACATTGGTTTCGTGCTGTTATACTGGTTTGCTTGGTTTAGTAATAATAGTTTTAACTCTAGAATAACGATATTATCTTAAACCTTTTTCTAATGTATGGCAATTATCCAGACGCCAAAGCTGATAGTTATATTTCTTGGTACTTGTAAAGAAGATTTTCAAGAAATTAGTAGTTAAGTCTTATTATCTGACAGTTTTGCTCGGTTAGTTTAGTTCTTTCTTTTTTTTTTAAATTGGTTATAAACTCTAGCGTCGCACTGTCTAGTGAACTTTGTTAGTTTTTTATTGCGATTTCAGTTGCTATCTGGCGGGATTTATTTAGTAAGGCCTCAAGCAGGATGTGGGGAATTATTTGTGAAATTGAATAGCTTAAATTGTTGTTTCGTGATATCTCAAACCATTTATTATCAGATGATTGCTGTTTTCATACTAACATTGTTTGCAACAAAAAACTGTAAATATATTTGTCTTTCGTTGTTCGTACACTTCTGAATTCATACATTGATTCACATAACGGGTATAAAGGAGGTTTCCAATACGATAAATCTATCAAAACCTGTTCTACATAAACTGATTAGTCAACACGAGTTTTCTCAATTTTTCTTGGTGAATGAAACAAATAGCGTGTACTTCTTATATATTAAAAGACACCACGTATGTTGTTTTCCCCGCAGTTACACTCTCATCGTGGGGAAATTGAATTTTACAGGCAAAGTTCGTTTCCCAGGTTGAGCTTGAAAAACAATATTGTGACAACCGTAGATGTTGTTGTTGTTGCTTCTAATGCCACTTGTGTGTGTGTGTCTGACGTGTTCAGATCGAGGCGCACGAAATTCATCGTGGCAAAGGGCTAGAAGTACGCCTGTCGTTGGCTTTTGCCTTGAGCACCATACAGGTGACAGTACGAATTAGCTCGGTGAAATTCCCCGATGGCGACACCACCTATCTCCACCTCCACAATTTTGGCATGGAACTGAAGGGGAGGGAAATATTCTCCAGTCCCCTGCACTCGTGATTCATCCCACAAGACTTTCGGACTCACTGATTTAACGAGCACATACTCCGTGTGTACTCGGAGGGTATTTGGTGGCATCTGGCATCGAACACAGGCCTTCCGGTCTGGAGTCCGATTCTCTAACCACTAGGCCAGTGCTCCGCAACCTTTTTATCGCTGCGGACCGGTCAACGTTTGATAATTTTACCGTGGCCTACTGAGGTGGGACACGTTGATTGTTTATATTTTAGATTGTTTTGATTTAACAATTTTAATTTAGTTACATTTAAAAAAATTGCCTTCAGAATAAAATATAGTTACACCAAAAATGAATAAAAGTGATTTAACGTTGAATATAAAGTGATTTCCGTGGAAAGTTGCTCAAATCCTAGAGAAATGCACCACTTTAAATTAAATGATAATAGTTTAATGTTCTTTAGGTGGCCCGGCAACATTTGATCCACGGACCGGGGGTTGCGGATCACTGCACTAGGCTACCCACGGCCCCTAGTATCATGCACTTCTTATATATTGAAACACACACCACGTATGTTGTTTTCCCCGCAGTTACACTCTCATCGTGGGAAATACAGGCGAATTTCGTTTTCCAGGTTGAGCTTGAAAAACAAGATTATGACAACCGTAGAAGATGTGACTAGGATTACAAGATTGGCGACAAATTTGTGACAAGTACGATATTGTCGAGGAACTATCGAGAAGACTAAGGGTCGACTTTTTTTCTATAAGGCTATACAAAGGACCTTTGAAACAAAAGTAGAGTCATTAAGAAGATATCTCAGTCGAGATGAGAATCTGCTTGTTCATTGATTGCGATAAGAGAGAGAGAGACTTTTTACCTCTCTGAGTTTCTGCTTGTAGAATTGTTCTAGAGACCTTTTTTTGAGCGTTGTATAGCTAGTTTGTTGTGGTTTTCACTATTGTAAATAATCTGTTACAAAATTTCTTTAAGAAAATATTGCGATTCGCCTTCGTGTAGTCATTTTTCTGTCCTCGTCCATTAATAAATCTAATAATTGGAGTCATCGCCTACTTTTTCCCCGCGCAAATTAGCAACAATAGTGCATGAAATTTGCAGTGGTTTAAATTTTGAGTACAAAACTATTGTTGAGGAACTTAGTCTCTGGGATATTGCTTGATTCAGATTTGGTTGATGAAGCAGTGGCGTTCATAGACTATTTAAAAAAAAAACGCAGATAAAAAAAATCGAAAATTTATCTTAATGCTAAAAATTTAAAGTGCGCTGGTTTGGGGGAGGGGTTTGAACCCCCAAACCTCTCCCTTGTGTACGTTACTGTAATGAAGAGTAGTGATTCGAATTAGTTTTAAACATTTGTTAATTATTTGATAAATATTATATTTACTATGACTGAATGACTGAAATTGAAAACAAATGTATAAATGCATAAATTTATGACGAATCTTTTTTTATGTAACGATGAATATTTAAATATTTTAATTTATCAATTATTTTATATGAGCACGGCCTTTTTCAATTCCTACTATTAGCTCACACTCTCTATTTATCTTGGTGGAATTTTCAGTCGTTCATAAAATACATTTGAAAGCGCTCCATTGAGCTGAAATTTTATATACATGATTATTTTGGATGACAATACAATAATTTGATTATAATTAATAAAATTAATTGATTAAAACTAATTATTTAAAGAATTACAAATACAGCCTCGTTGGTATCATTTTTGGTGACTTAGCTACCCTTTCGGAAAATTGTGTCAAAACTTGAAAGGGTTCCCCCTACGTTTTAAAGCATTCAGTTGAACTGAAATTTTGTATACACTATAGTTTTGGATGACAATACGATATTAATACTTATATTAATTGTAGCTATTTAATAAAAAGTAGCTAAAATAAAATTTTTCTTTCTTGATCTAAGTAAGAATTGACTTAAATTTTTTTTTTTATATTGCTTGTTATTTTACTCAGGTATTTCTCTCTATAGTTCAATAAATAAAACGGATCTTTTTAAGTCTCGTGAGGTATGCGTTTCAACATTTTTCGCCTCATTTATATTTCAAACGTGCTTACAATGCCATTTTTCGGATAAACATATCCAATAAAACCCTCTATTGCCTCTAAATTCACATTACCGATTCAGTGGTGCAGACAGGGCCGTTCAGGAAGGAGAAGTAACATCAAAGGATTCCGCCACTCAACCCAATAATATCAAGAGACGATAATGAGCTGCCTGAATGAAAATGTAAACCATTGTTTCCGGCCGTCACTGTGATGGATACCACAATGACATGCAGGAAGTCTAATAAGAAATCTATTCTTCGAACGTTTCACTCAAAGAACGCAATCGTATTCGTCAACTGGAGAAACTAAACTTGCGTCGTCTGTGGTGAAAAAACAACTAAACTCGTTCTCACATTTCTAATGTTGTTTTGCTCTCTGTTTTGGACTTAATCAATTACTGACGTTGTATGAATGGTTTTGTAGAGATTTTAGTAGTTGTCTAAATGACGGTTGAAGTTAAGTTTAATTTAAATTGAAAAAAAAAAGAATTGATTTTTGTCGTTGTGATTTAAGAAATCAAATTTAATCAAAAGTAAAACAAAGGTTCTTTTGTCTAAAAGTCTTTTGAGATTAGTATTAACTTATGCATGTGAAACTTGGTCCATGTCTCGAACAGATGAGAAAATGTTAAGTATCCACGCGAAAGGAAGGTTTTAAGATTTATTTTTGAAGGAGTTCAAGAAATTGGAACTTGGTGAAGAAGATCTAATTTCGAACTTTATCAATCATATAAAGCAGTGGTCTCCAACCCCCGGTTCGTGCATCAAATACTACTGGTCCCGCGCAAGAAACATCAAATTATTTCCATTTTATTTACTGTGGTATATTTTTCTTGGGTCCGGGCTACTCTTTATGAAAATCACTTTATATTCCTTGTTAAATCACTTTATATTCATTTTTTGGTGTAGCTATGTTTTATTTTGAAGTCACGATTAAATACAATTAAATTAAAATTTTTAAATGAAAACACTCTAAAATATAAACAATCAACGTCCTCCCTCAGCAGGCCGCGATAAAATTAACAAACGTTGACCGGTCTGCGGCGATAAAAAGGTTGGGGAACACAGATATAAAGAATCTCACATTGTTAACTTCATCAAAATACAACGAATTAAATGGGCAGGTCACGTTGTCAGAATGGACGAAGACCACGCCACTACAAAAGTCTTCAATGCTCAACTAATTGGCACACGATGAAAGGGCAGACCAAATCTTAGATGGATTGATGGCCCAGAAAAATATCTCCTAGTTTTGAGAACTAAGAATTGGAGAACACTAGACCATCCTGGGCTTTCAAGCCACTGAGGAAGGAAGGAACTTGTGATTTAAACTTTTTCGTTCACAAAAATAAAATATGAAATTTATGGTATAATCTTTAAACACAAGAGGCAGTTGGAGGCCTTGAGTGACAGCCTGTTGCTCTGTACGTAGTTTGAATTTATAGTCTTAGATGGGTTAGGCCTCCTGTTTTTATATTTTAGGGCCAAACAGCAAAAGGCCCTAAAATTGAGCTGTAGGATCTACCTTTAAATCCTGGTGTTGTCATCTCACATGGACAAGGCGCTAGTTTTTACGTTTTGGAAGTCGAAAGGCACACACAAATACTCACGAGGTCTAGGTTCTTGTTTTTAAGTATTCAGCCCTCTCCTATTGTTTCAAATTTTAGAATGACCGTCAACAGCCGAAATAAAGTCAAATGTTTTTAATATTTAAATGATCCATTTGTACCCACGAGAAAAAATTTTTGTTTCCTTTTTTCGGACATCCTATCTAAAAAGGAGGAAAGCGACTCACTCATCACGAGATCTCCGAATCTATTAGACCAACGAACTTGAAATTTAGCAGGCATGTTACTTTTATTGAGTGGAGATCCGCAAAGAACGAGTTGTATGGAAATCGACTCCCTAAAAGCCATTAGAGATAAGAAATATTCTTGTTTTTGAACTAGTATAAAAATATATGTATAATATTTTACTAAATTGCTGTAAATTTAATAAAACAAAGCAATAAATAAAAATATATAACTAGATAGTGTCGGTAAAAAATGAGATAGTCATAATATATAATCTTTGGAAACATGTTAAAAAAATGAAAATATGAGTCAATTTTTGCAGAAAAAGATGATGTTAGGTAATTATAATAATTTATTATCTTAATTTAGTTAATATGCACTTTCGATATTTAATTTTTAAAAATATGCTCTCTCTGTGTAGTCTTATTCCTTTTTAAGAATTTGAATTTTATGTATAGTAAATTAATAATCGATTTATTTATACACTAGTTGTTTTTTACAATTTTAATTATTTTTTTTCCATCAGTGAAAACATTTTAGTTCATAAATGAGAAGTGTTCAATTTAATACTTGCAACAACATCACTATTTTAATACTTTTGCTTACCATTAAGTGAAAAACATATCGCTATCTTTAGAGATGCTAATAGGTTGTTTTCGACAGATTCTTTTTCATCCCGCCAATCTATATATAGATCTATTTATTTTTTTCTTTGTGATATAAAATATACTGTTTACTCAAGGTTATAAATTCACCGGTCTTTTTTTGTTGATAAATATATGGTATATAAAAAAAAATAAACTGACAGCGCAAATTATTTTATTGTCGATTACATACATGTCTCTTTATCAGTTCGTAATAGATTTTAGTCCTAATAATTATTTAGGGTTATCTTTAACTACTATCAATAATTCTTTTTTCTCTGAAACTTAATTTTTAAGTCAATGTGCATTTTATCTTTATGGAGTTGTGTTGTAACAAATTGCGAAAGAATGTGGTAGAATTTTAATGTATCATCTTTTCCCCATCTGGTTTTCTAGCCAATGAAAGCTCTTTTTTGGAACATTTTTGTTTCGGATTTGTTCGAAATGAATTGAATTCTGTAGATATATATTTTCTGTTGTTGCAAAACTCACAATGGTTGTCTTAATTTTTTTAAAATAACGTTGTTCGTTCAGTTTTTAGCTGTACAAATTTGCTTTAAATTTAGCTCACAAGCTTTCTGGATTTAAAATGCTAGAGTAATTTTTTCTGGAACTCTTAAGCCTTTTTTTAGTGTTAGAATTATATTCTTAATGACTCATACTAACGTATAAAACAATCATGTGTTCTCCGTTGAATTTCAAACCAAAATTAAACTAACTTGTACTTGTTCTATTTGTAAAATTTTGATAAAATTTCAAATTTTGTAATTGGGTAAGATGTTTAAGTACTTTATGGAAAAAAATTTCATCAAAAAGATATTAAAATAATAAAAAAAAAATTCTTTTTCTACTCATATTATTTTAAAATAAATGTATTTTACCACTTTTCTTATTTTGGAAATTATGTACTTTTAAAAGGTTTTTAAAGGGGGCAACAGCAAGACACATGAATTGATTTGTTGGAAATACAATAGTATTTATCATGTGACTATGACGTCACATGAAATTAGCTCATTGCCTCTGGAATGTGCTCCCAATTTTAAAAATTTGCCCAAACGAAAATAGTTTTAATTTTTTTAAAAATATCACAAACTGAAAATTTATTGTTGTATGTTAAAAAAAGGCCCAATTTTTTTTTTCAATTCCTACTATTAGTTCACTCTCTCCCTATATATATGTCTTGTTCTAATTTTCAATCGTTAATAAAATACTTTTTATTCATCCACTCTATGTTCAAAAACATTTTTTTTTTAAAACTTGTAGTGGATGACACTTGGCATTAACACAGTTTTTCAAATATTAATTCATTCGTTACATTTAATTAATTAATAAATAGAAACAAACAAAATAATAGTCCAACACCTATATAAAAAGGAAAAATTTCTGTTTTCCCTGTAGGTAATGGATAGACGTTGGGCCCCAAAACCAAAGGTCGGGGGTTTAAATCCTACCTGAATGGCCTTTAATTTTGAGAATGTAATTTTAATTAAAAAAGTAACGAAAACAAAACAATAATAGTTCAACACCATATATGGAATGGAAAACCGCTTTTGATTTTGTCACTTAATATTGTGATTCAGTTATGTGTATTTACATATTTAAATTAATTGTAATTATTCAATAAAAAGTAACTATAAAAAAAAAATTTTTCTTTGTTGACCTAAGTGAATTTTAAAATTTTTTTTAAAATTATTTGTTTTAAAACCTAAAAGAATATTAAAATTGTTTTTTTATCAAATTATTTTTTAGTTCCTAATTAAAATTTCATAACGCAAAAAAAAAAGGGGAAAATTTTACGTATCGATACAACATGCGAGAAAAAAAAATGGGAAATTAAATTTTAAGTATTCCAGTCATTGTGGATAACGATGAAAAAAATACGTCGCCATTTTGTCGTCTGTAACTTCAAATAACTTGACGAATGCAAGAGTTTAGTTGCACATCAATGATTCGAATGAATAATGAATTTGTTGACGTCTGCCGTTAAATTTTTTCGAGACAATACTTCGACATTCATGGGTTTAATACGTCAGTAAAAAAAAAAACATTTAATCTGGTGGGTGAAAAGTTATTTCAAAACTACTCATTTCCCTTATGGTGAAGAAGATTCGTAGAATTTTAAATTAGACATATTCATGATTGTTTGGGAAAAAAATCGTTTTATTCGCATTCTATTATTCTCTTCAGATTTTAATCATCTGTTGTTTCCTGTATTCAGAACTGTTTTGATTGTTAATGTTATTTCGATTTTACCATTTCGAATTGTTTTGCATATTTTTTCAATTAAGAAATCTGTAGGTGGAATTTATATATTTTTAATTTTTCCTGTGATGCTGAGGGCTATTAAAATAAAAATTAGCTTTGAATCTATGAATTATGATAATGTTATAATTATCATTTTTGTTTTTGGATTTATTTATTAGTATGAACGAAGTTTAAAAGACCTCTGAAATGAAATTTCAAGTTGATGGAAAAATAATATATATATATTTTTTTTGCAATTTGGAACATAATTTTTTTTTTTCATGCACGAGTCTTTTTTTTTTTCCATTTTCAGAAAAACTAGACTTATATTATGGGGAAGAAAATTTAATTTTCCCCACCATCTCCCTTTTTTCACATAAAAAAAACTTTTTTTTTTCTTTGTTTTATTTTTTAATAACAAGAGTTCATTTTTTGGGTTTCACCTTTTTTTGGGTAGGGTCTTTTAGTCGCCATATCTGGGAAATTGGAAATGGAGTATGGAATTAGTCCCAAACTGGGAAAAATATAATGAATTAACCCAAATCTTTGAAATCCTTATTTTTTAGGATCCCGATCAAAATGGCAAAATTTGATATTTTACTGTCATTGGTCCTTTACAAGTTTAAATTTTTGAATTAAACTGACCTTTTAAAATGTGTAAAAAACGAGTCCTAAGATTCCCTTACATAAAGTGAAACTTATAAAAGCGTGTTAAAATATTTCCTTTTTCATTTCCTTGTGAAAAAATCTTTTGAAAATTTTTTTTTTTTTTAATAAATGTTTTTTTTTTTTTTTTTGACTTTTTTAAAAATCCGTTATAGTTTTTTAATTAGTAAAAGGGCTTTTAACTAGTTTTTTGTGTGAGATTATTACTTCGGAAAAAAACCCATTAAACTTTTTTTGATAAAGTATTACTTCAACCATTAATTTTTTATGTCCTGATTAAAATGTTTTCGAAATGACTTCAGAAATTAGAAGTTTTATTTTTGCGCAAATATCATTGGGTTTAAACAACAATTATGAAGGTAATTTTTTTTTTATCCTTTCGTATGTATTTTTTTATGCCTGATTTTTTTTAAAGTTTAATTTTTTGCAAAAATTCAGAATTTGCCAATGTTTAATTTTTTTAGTCCATTTCAATTAATAAATATAATTAAATGAGAAACATTACCTAGTTACAAAAAAATATATCATTGTTTCGGTTATATTTTAGATTGTTAATTCTGTAATATTATAATATTTAAATAATACGCAACATATGTTAATTATAACAATTATTTTTATTTGTATGTATATGTAATTCACTTTCTCCATGAGGAAGTAGAATAAGTTTTATTTATTCTATTTTTGTAACATTGTCATTGAATTTTTTTGCGTGGTTCTTCTTTTTAACACGCGCAGATTTTTTGAAATTAATTTTAATATGCAGTGGAAGTAATACTTATAACTTCTGGAAGGTACATCTTACGTCAAACGTAGCAATCTTCAGTTTTCAATTTATGATGTTGTAACTAGCTTTACGGTATTAGTTCCTGGAATAATGCAATCTAATGTTATATAATGAATAACTGGCGAAACAAGTGTAAGAATGCCTTGGGGTACATGTTTATACACTTGTTATATAAGTAATATTCCCGAAAATAAATATATATACTCACACATATACGTTTTATTTTATTAGAATGCTTTTAATGACATTCACTTAAATTTTTTCACTTAATTAGGTATATTTGATTAAATTAATATATTAAGAGTGTCATTTGTTTCAAGAAATTATATATTTTAGAAACATTTTATTTTTGTTCTTTTAGCCATTTTTATTATAATGTGTGATGCAATAAACTAAATCGAATTTGTATGTTTGTGTTAACTTAAATAATTAATTCTTTTTGTTTAAGTTATAAAAGAGATGGTGATTAAAAGTGGTAAGAGTATTTTTTTTTTTTGGGGGCTATATTATTTGTTTTCTTTTAAATATCATCTAATATTGAATTTGCATGAAATGGCAAGAAATTTGTTCTGGCCCTAGTTTTTGGTTTGCTTGTCAATTTGTTTAAGAACTAATAAAATTATAAACCGTTTGATACTAGAATAATAATGACCATTTTTCGTATAACTCTTGGTCGTATTTTGTGTTCTTTCAAAATGAATAATCTAGTTTTGTATTCGTAAAATGGAATTTCGATAACCCCCGTAAGAAAACACCCTTTCCCCTTTTATTTTTTAAAATTGTTATTTATAGGACAAATACATTGTTGATAATTTGTATTAAGAAAAAAATATCTCCTTTGATTCTATATCTTTTCATAAATTTTGCAGATTTTTCATTTGGAAAAAAAAATTGCCCCTTTATCACTTACAAGAAAATTTATCTATAACGCTCCTTAAGCCCCCGCAACGCCCCTTGGGGGTCAATTTTCGCAAAACCCTTTTTGTAGGTGACCTCTAATCCTTGAAAGCAACGGGGTTACCAAATTTCAAGTCTGCAGCACTAATAGTTCAAAAACGGGGATATTTATAACGCCCCGCCCCTTAAGCCCTTGCAACTCCTTTTGAGTCGATTTTCGCAAAATCCGTTCTTAGCGAATCTCTACTTCATGAAAGGAACATACCTACCAAATCTCAAATCTGTAGGTCTAATAGTTCCGGAGAAATCGTGGTGAGGGAGTCACTTTTCTCTTTTATGTACAGATTCGTATTATAAGTGCTATATTTATACTTTATTGCATTGTGTGCATTTGAAAATTTATTCAACGTATAGAAAGAAGAATTTATTGCCTTTTGCTTTTAAGAAGTTAAAATAATTAGAAGTTTGCACGACAATTGTAAGATCTTAAAAAGGTTGGGGGTGGAACACTTATTTGACTTAAATTTTAATTGTTTATTTTAATTCAGTGCATCAACTTTGAACAGAATCCTTCACCACAAAGTATTAAGGCTTGTAATGAAGTGTATAAGAAAGTACTGAACTTTTTACACATAAGTATTTGAGCAATATTTTTTTTTTTTTAAATCTGAAAGGTAAATTTTTATTTTTCATCATATCATGCACTTTACTGAAACAATTTTTAAAATAAATATTTTCTAGTTGGGGGAAGCTATGTTTTTTTACTTCATGCACGAAAGCCAAAATCTCCCACATTCCCAGAATCGCCGACAAAAATAAAGTAACTTAAGACTCTCCAAACGACATTACAACATTCTTACGAATGATGCTGTTTTATTTACGGCATTTTTTACGATTCAGACACCATATAACTCATACATACCTTCTTTTTCCAACCAAAAAGAAGAAAAATTTATCTACCAAGTGTGATGGAACTATTGCCTGCTTTGAATACTAATGTGTGCTGCTTAAAGCACACGGAATGAGTGTGTGCTGGTGTGACGTAAAACGGTGGGATAATATTTTTGTTGCTTTTCCCTTTTTTACACCCATTATCTTTTCTCCATTTAATGATCTTCTACGCTGGAGTAATAACATCTCGACGAAAGATAAGTGCCACAACCAATAAGCGTCCTTGCGAAGTTATTCCTTCTGTATCATTCCACCCCCCTCCTTTTCACTGTCTTAAATTTTCATTTTTGCTTCATGTGTGTGAGTATGCCTTCCTCTCTTTGTTCGAACTTTGTTTTGCCAGCACGGTCGAAAGCGTTCGGGAAAATCGTTTGTCTGTGCCAGTCAAGGTCTAACAAGAAACAGGTGTTTTTCTCTGAGCACTTTTCTATAATTTTTGGATGCTTCCCATTCCTTGTATGCCAGTGGATTCGAGCAACATGTTTGGCATATTTGCTCGCCGAAGATGGGGGAAAAGTCAACTCGAAACAGAGTGACAAATAAGAAAATACTTTACGTAATCGCTTCGCATGCTAAATAGTAACTGTGATGTCGACAGTTAAAGATTCAGTTGCCGCACGCTGCAGATGATTTATCTTTCGCTATTGTTCGTCACATGTCGTTAAAGGTGAGAGATATTTGATTTTATTTCTGTCATTTTGGCAACTATTCACATGAAAGAGCTTCGAAGAATCGATGCCGGGTGGGGAGAGGGTAACGATGTCCCCGAATCAGCAACTCTTACTGTTTTAAGTCATTCCAAATTTCAATAACTTGATTAAAAATAGACGTAGCGCCGCCATCTTGGTCTCGTTTTAAAAAGGATGAATGAAAGTGTGTCCGTGCCTCTCTGACATTTGTGGTAACCAGACGTAACGAATGGGCTAAATACATGACGGTCACATGATAAATGCAATCGCGAGTTCTCCATTGAATTCAGAACTGATATTAAACTTTTACTTATTGTTCTATTTGTGCAGTTTAGATTTTAATTCAAATTTGATAATTGAGTGAAGATGTTAAAGTATTAAAATTCTTCAAAAAGTCTTTCAAATTAAAAAAACTTTTAATAACTACGTGTATTTTAAAATCAAGTGCATTTTATTTACCTATGTGCGTTATTATTGTTGTCAATTATGTACTTTTTGAAATAAAGTTTCTATAAGAAAGCAACAATTGGCAACAGCGAAGCCTCATGAGCTCATTAGCTGCGAACACGTGATCGCATTTTTCATGTGACTTTGACGTCACATGAATTTATGCACTGATTGGCTGGAAACATGTGAATGCAGTTACGTGACTATGACGTCGCATGAATATAGCCCATTGCACGAACCAAATGAACTCTCTATTTTCCGAATTCTTCACATGCTCCTTAACCGGGTTCATAACTCACACAGACTAATCATCCAACACAACTTAATAAAGTGTTATGATGAAAAGGAGTGATATATATTACAATTCATCTTCAGCTCTTAGTTTGTATCCAAAAGATATGGGGCTGTAACTTTCCCCCCCTGTTTTCTTAAATTGTCACGATATAGGGTAAATCCCAACCAGAATTACAAAAATGAAGCACGAATAGATATACAGAATTTCACAGAGAATGACGCCAAAAACGTCAGGCTTAAACTCCAAAACAATTAACTATATATGCTGCCGCGAATGTTGACAACGTAAGTGTGCTTGGAGAACTTAAATAGCATCTGATGAGCTTGTCAAGTATGGCTGTAGATTACCAAATTTTTGCGTTGTTATGGAATTTAAAAGCAAGTTAATTCCCCATCACAGCATAGTACGAATAAGTACATCTGGAGTGTCAAACTCGCTGCTCACAACGAACATTTTTACGGCCCGGTTAGTATATCGACCTCCACAATAATATATAACAGGGATGGCGAACCTTTTTGGATCAACGTGCCATTTTTTCTAAAGAAGTATTTAATGTGGTACAGACGTGCCGTCTAATAATTTTGACTTGTGTTTATTGGGAAAATAATAAAACTAAATACTAACAACACAAAACTCTTATTTACTACGAAAAAATACATTTTGCACTGTATAGTTATAAATGTTTTAGTTATGCGTGTAACTCAAATTAAAGAGGAACATTAGTGTGACTTCTGTTGTTGCAGATTGTGTGGATGACAAATAACTTATATTAGGATTGTAAGATGTTATTTTTTGTAGAATATATGCTGAATTTGATTCTTTCCCCAAACGGTTTCTAAGCAATTATTTTGCTGTGGCCCCCTTTTAAAGAGAATTGGATTTGTTTCAAAATGCCATTTTCAGACGATATTCTGATACCACTTTTCCCAAATAAAAAAAAAACAGGGCCCTTTTACTTATGCCATGTTTATCGGTCCAAAAGAAATTTCTGTTACATTTATTTCATTTTTGTTTTTTTTGCCGAACTATAGCCATGTTAAATAACTTTAAAAAATCGTAGATATATCAAGATAAACTTTAAAATCGTTGAATCGAAATTGACTGCGGCGGGACAAAATTTACATCATAAGCAATTGTAGTCTGCGAAATAGCCTCTCCGCGACTGATCATAGGCGATTGTTTATAATTCTTCATAAAGAACTTTGAAATAAAATGCAAATCATTTTGATCACTGGCGTTCCAAAAATATTGTGTCGCGTGCCATCAATGGCACGCGTGCCCCTGGTTCGCCATCCCTGATATATAATAAAATATTAAAATTTCTCCCGAAATTAGAAAGATAGCAGCAGAGAAGAGATGCCAAGTGTCAGGATGTATACATTAAATTTTTCTTTTATTTATGCTTATTATAATGTATTATTCGAAATAAACCTACATTTCTATGGATATTGATATTTTATTGGCCCACCTTGTTTACTTGGCCCGAGTTAGCCTTTCATGGTCCACCCTTGAGTTCGAAACCCTTGATGTGCATAGTCCGAATCACTATATGTCAACAAATTTAGTTTACTATAACCTCTTGCTAAATTTTTACGAACATATTCTCGTCAATGTCGATGACTGCATATTCATTTTAACCACCCTTATTCCTTGATAATAATTATTCATTAACAAATTGTAAGCTTGTGTGTGTTTTTTATCGATTCTATTTCTTCTAGGAAACTTGTTCCATTTCTGGAAGTACACCTATTCCCGGATTTGTATTGTACTTTTTTGCACTATTTCTTTTTAACACGGTTTTTAAAAACGCGGGATTAATATATATATATATATATATTCTGCTGTTATTTTTATTTCCTTTCGCTTTGTGTAAAACACGCTACAAAATCAAATTCCCCTTTCATTTATTCCTATCTAAAAATGGGGATTCCCCATTCTTTAAGTACAATCACACACACACACAAAATATCTATTCATGCAATTCAGTGCAGTGAATTTTTATCAGCAGAAAAGCAGCAGCATTGTGTGTTTTTTTTTTTTGGAACTTTTTAAACAGCGGTTAGTGACAAACAGTTACGGTTAGCATTTTTTTTTATAAATCTATTACAATTTTATGAGTTTTATCGTGGCAGAAGAAATTTAAAAAAAAAATGGAAAAGGAAAGTTGTTTTTAGAATGCAAAATTAAAACTTGACTCCTATTTAATTGAGGAAAGTATAACAGATATTGCTGAATTTTATTCCATGATTGAAGCCAAAGTAACGGCAATAAGAAAAAATTGAAGAATTCATTAGTGAAAGTGTACCGGCTGGATTTTTTTGAGTATGAACACAATTTCATACGTAAGAGATGTTGCAATGGAAAAGATTGAAAAAGCATTTATGAGATATGGCTGGTATACACTCAAAAGCGGATTTCAATTGATACCAATACAGTTATTAATTAGTTTTATTTCACACTGAAATAAATAACTGAGTTATTCAATTTACAAGGTTTTTACGTATTCAAATCTGCTATTTGTATCTACACAGTTTTTAAGGAACCCGTTTTCAGTGGAGATCAGAGGATAGATGTATATTCAAACAGATTACGATTTGAAATGAATTGCAGTTTTTCTCTTAAGATTTCCTGTTAAAACAGATAGAAGTGAAACTACAGGAAAAAAAGTTCTGGGTTAAGTTTATTGAGTCTAGTTGCAGTAGATAAGTATATTGTTATTTAGAAAGAGAGTTGTTGCTTAGACATCAAATAGACACTCACACACACACACATCGTTAGTTGTTTTGAAATTATTATTTAGAAATCAATTATGTTTAATGATTGCAGCTTGAATCTTCCTCTTTCCCATTATATTTAACAATCATCTGTTTTTCTTTAGTACAATATTTACTTAGGCATTTATCTCAAATTGAAAAGTTGTGTAACAAACCATTCTTCCTCCCTCCTTCTCCATAGTCTATGTTGGGTTCCGCTTCTGAAAAATTTCGACGTGAATTTGACTTGATTGTAGAAATGTTTCAGCCATAACAAATTGCAAACTCAGGTATCATCAAGATAAGTTTATTATTTAGGTACCTTTAGAGTTTATGGTGGGAATTTAGTAGCTTTACTTTATGTATGGTTGGAAGATGTTCGCACGCGAACAAATTATAAAGAATTAAGCACGCTATCTTATCTGAGACAAAACTGACTGGAATACATCCAAGTGGAACACGGAGTATCCTTCAGATTCAGCATCTGTAATTTTTTAAGTTAATAGAAGTCTTTTAGAGTTTTCCTTCCAATCGATTGTGAAGTACACTTTGGAGTATTTAACTCACAGGGCTCTACCCTTCAATATTGACTTTTGAAGTTACTTTGCTCTAGCCTAACTATTTAAGAATTAAGTTAATTAAAATAAATCTAAAAAAATGAAGGAAAACTCAAAAAAAAAAAAAAAAAAGCATGGATTGGGTTAAGAGGGGGGAAGAAAATAGCCAGTCCGTTTGCAGAAAAGAAATTGGTAGATTTTTTTGCAAGAAGAGCATGAGACGAAAGGAAACAATCTGATTGGCTTGTACACAGTCGGCCAGTAGGAGGAGTCACAGAATAGTTAGTTCCCATGTGAGAAACATTGAAAAGGTGTAAAAAATAAAGTTTAAATTTTTACAACGATTGAAATAAGTTTCGTGCTGACTGTATTTCAGTCTTTGCACACTCTGCAATTTTTTGTTATTATTCCCTTCACTCTGTTTTAATTGGCTGCATATAACCACTTCCATTAACGTATCTCGTTTCTTTTGTAAGTAAACAGTTAAAACTTGTAATAATATCAAGGAGAACCCAAAATTAATTTTAAGATGGAAATTTCTCGAGGAAGCCCGTTACTGTTGTATTGTAGTTAATTTAAACAGAAGAAATATTAAGTTCTTTTTTTTTTAAAATCTATATTTCCATCCGTGGGCATTCATACCTGAAAGTTAATTAGAAATTTAACTCAAATGCAAAGATTTTTTTGTAAAAATTTTTTTTAAAAATTCTGGGGGGAAAAATTTTAAAATTTAAAAAAATTTTTTTTTAAAAAGGGTCTTATCTGTAAGTACCACGTTTTGACTTCACTTTTAAAAAAAAAACGTCAATGTAGTATTTATTATTCTAATCAGATAAGTGTGTGTGTCCATTTTTTTTCATGTGTACAGTCGGTTGAATGTTTCTGTCTTCTATATTTTAATACAGAAAGTGAATAATCCAAGGTATGCAATTGAAAACTTAGAAAACCGATTGAGAGAGAGAGAGGTTTCAAATTTTCAAGACCCCAGCATTGTGAATGGTGTTAAAAAATTAAAATGCTCTTTTTTTATCTAAAAAATCGTAATCTAATTCATGTGACGTCATAGTCACGAAAAAATATTTTTTTTTAGCCAGTCATTTTTAAAAACCGTAATCATCTACATGTTAAAGATAATCACGTATTTTTAGCCAATCAGTTCAAAAACTCATGTGACGTCATAGTCATGCGATAAAAGCAATCGTGTTTCTAGCTAAGCAGTTCATGCGCTTCGTTGTTGCCAATTTTTGATTTTTTTCAGAAGCATTCTCTGAAAAAGTATAAGTTTGCCTACAGCAATAACGCACCAAGGTTGACAAAATGCATT
This sequence comes from Trichonephila inaurata madagascariensis, assembly GCA_019973955.1. Classification (NCBI taxonomy): domain Eukaryota; kingdom Metazoa; phylum Arthropoda; class Arachnida; order Araneae; family Nephilidae; genus Trichonephila; species Trichonephila inaurata. The sequence continues at coordinate 215,748 of BMAV01026108.1, read as the reverse complement.
TTATTTAAAAGTGCATAAAATAAGATTTTTATTTAATTTTAAAACCTTTTGAAATTTTTTCCCCATAGCATTTGAACATGATTACCCAATTACGATAATTTGAAATTTTATCTAAGCTTTACAAATAGAACAATACAATTAGTTTGATGTCTATTTTGAATTAAGTGGAAACCACGTATTTGTTTTTATCATGTGAGCGTCATGATTTGAGCCCGTTCGTTATTCAACAAAAATGTGGTAAATAAAAGTTCGCTCAAAATTCCAGTTTGGGTGTCACGAGTTTTTTAAACTCGTGAAACAAAATCTCGCTTTAAACTCCATTTGTAAATGAAAAACCTGTAAAAAAAAATTTTGTTGTTGTTTTTCACAAATGTTGTCAACTGTCGAAAACCAACTGGTATTTTATATAACAGTGCCAGACTGAAAATAGTTATGAAATTCACGATCTTTCTTTAAGAAATATGCTGACAAATAGTCAATAAAACCCAAAGTTAGTTCCGAATTTTATTGATATGGTTAGTAAATTCATAGCCATCTCTCTGTGTTATAGTACCAATTATTTCTTTTTCTTAACAAAAATAAAGGAATGGATTTATATAAAAGGATTCTGTCTGCATGTTTTTAAATTGGGTTCCGTTTTATGCAGTTTTTATGGCTCTATCATAGTTCCTTTTTTTCTTAAGTTCCTATTTTACGAGACTTTTATTTTACAGTAAATCTAAATATTTATGGAGTCTGAGTAACAGACTTGAGTAAACTGTCTAATACTCTTGTGGATAGTACGAATTTAAAACGCAGCGTAGGATCTTCACCTTTAAGCCGTTCATAAAATTTCGCAGCTTGCTTAAGAAATTGTAATGAAAGAAACATTTTTCTTTATGTATAATATAAAAGTTCCATGCAGTACTGTTATTTCTTTGCCTTCAATGTGTTAGACTGTTGAGTGTTGCAACGAAACCCATGAAAATTGTTTTTAGATGCTTTGATTACTAAAAAAAAAATTCAAAATTGAGCAAATTCTGTTTTTCAGATTGAGGTTGTTAGAGACTTGAAGCAAATGAAAAATAAAGGAACTTAGGTTTTTCAAACAGAGATAATAAGAATTATATAATTATCTCACAACACGCGCTCATAGATATGTAATAAGCAAACTTTAAAGCCCAATATAACTTTCTCGCACATAACGACTCCCATCTGACCATTTTGGAGATTCGCTAATGTAATGTTAACCCTCTCCTCTCTGTGGAAATTCTACATGCAATTGGATTAACATCGATCTTGAATCGATAGGCTCTAAACTTGCAATCGATGGACTCTGGACTAGCAATCGATTTGAATGGCTAGTGTTGAATTGAATGCATTAAGTTGCATTCGAAAAGAGAAAATATTACAAAAATTATTCTGGAATTATTTTGTCTTGAATAATTCTAAACATTTCTTATAGATCTGAAAACCTACCAATGATTTAACGATAAAAGCATAATATTTTTTTTAGATTTGCCAAATAAAAAAATTCATTCCAAGGAAACTTTCAGTTCCCCCCTTTTTTTGTTGTTCTTTTCGATTGTATTCAGATCAATACACTAGTCTAGGTTTGTAGAGGAAATAGAATTTTTTTAGACTTAACATTACATTCATGTATTCAAAATGGCGGCTAGACAGGGGATTTAATGTTAAATCCGCTCAGCACTAGTGTAACTCACCTCTTGTTTTGCTGTTATGTAGTAAGGGTTCCAGTTGTATTGTTTTCATCTGACCGCGTTGGTTTTTTCGAAGACCAAATATAATTTATCTTTTCGAAGCATAAGTTTCCCCAAACTCTTTTTTTTACCATCTCTTTTACTGCGAAGTTTTTAAATATATATATGGTATTTTATATATATATATATGTCGTAAATATTTTACGCATTATTACACAAAATTGTGATTTCCTATTTTATTCTCGGTCAGAAGTTTTATTGATGTAAATATTTTTAAATTTTTTGTTGTCCATTTTGAAAAACGTCGTTATTCCTTTAAGGCATTTGGCGAAAATTTTTGGCGCCATAAAAATTAGCGCTTCAACTAGGATTTCACCGCATGTGTATCTTTAAACAACGGTTCTTAAACTTTCGATCTCTATAGCCCTCTTTTATGTATCTGCCTAACATCGCAGACCCCCTCCCTCCCCAAGATTTTCAACACCCTTCCCTGATTTTCAACACATGGCTGGGGATTTAAAAATTCCTCAATGATCCTAAGATAGCCTTTGCTGCTTATACAGACATTTTTAACACTTTTTTTCCTTAAGAAAACAGTATACAGTGTAATTCTAAACAATAAAAACTGATGAAATATTCTTGGGCGAATTTTACGTTTTGGTAGAGTTTTTCAATGAGGCCTTTCAGAGCCTCTAAAACAGGGAAATTTTAACATTAAATGAGAGATTTTCTCGGACCCCTTAGAAAAGCGCTGGGGACCCCAGGGATTCTCTGATCACAGTTTAAGCACCACTGCTCTAGAACAGAGGTCGCCAAAGTGGTAGACCGTGGACCACTAGTGGTCCGCAAGAAAATTTCGCTGGTTCCCCGAAAAATGTGGATTATACTTACACCTTACGTTAAGTTATGTTTTAAGATATATTGAAACATAATTCAATTTATAGCAATAATTTAACACTTAAAAAAACCTATTAGTGGTCCGCGGGATTTAAATTATGAATTTACTGGTCCGTGAGGTCAATAAATTTGGCGACAGCTGCGCTAGAAGACATTAACATACTCCCAGCTGTAAGCGTATTAGTTTGAGAACTGCCGTTGTTCAGTGTTGTTTCATTAATGTAGGGCTGCTATAAAGGCATTAATTATGTTAACCTGGCATATGTGTGGTAGATGTTTCGTGATTTACTGACGATAAGGTTACACGTTTTAGGAAGTTTGATAATCTAAAGACAAGTAATAGAATAACAGCTGTTGCGTCATTTTTCGTTTAATGAATCGGTAATTAAATTTATAATTAAAAGGCTGATCATGCCCTATGTGTGTTTTGGAAGAAATCCCCGTGCTGTACTAAAAGTTACGGATTTTTGGAAGAAATCCCCGTGCTGTACTAAAAGTTACGGATTGATTGATTGATTGATTGGATATTAGCGTCGCACTGTTCAGCTACACGAGGGCTTTTGGCGACGGACCACGTCATTTTGAACCATGGTCAAGTGATGTGGACGACACCTGAGCTGGCACCCTCCTAGCTACCACACCACACCAACGGGAGGACGTTTCAGCTCTCGACAGATTTAACGTGCATCGCTGCCCTACACGGCGGGTCTTTAGTGGTACTGGGCTCGAACTCGTGACAAGGCATGCCACGATCCGATACCTATACCACTCGGCTACCGCGGTCTAAAAGTTACGGAAGTGAGAAATGAGATGCCGGCTCGGATGTCGTTTTTGTCATTTGATCCTTATATATAGGGCATATCTGGTATCCTATTAAGCATATCTAATAAAATGTCACTTTTATTAAACAAAACAAAAGCCTAAAGTTTCATGCATGGATATGATTAGATGTTTTTATAAATAAACATTTTTTTGACAAATTATAACCTTTATCTATCTTAGTACCACACGAGCACAGAAACAACACCTTAGCCATAAAATCCAAGGTGAAAAAAAAGCTATCAAATAACAATCCGCCGCTCGTGATGTGTTTTGTTTTTGTGCAAGCGTCTGGCTTGGAATGGGTGAATGATTGATTAGCATATTTTCAGTGTACACGATAGCGGACTGGGTGGAAACCCCACCCTCAAATCAGATCTTCTTACTGATTCATAGCGTTGGAGGTTTTATGATAATGATGAATCATTCTAACCGCAAAATTAAAATTTCCATTTCACGGTGTAAGTAACAGAGTGGTTTCAGGGGGCGAAATTCAGTGATTTTTTTTCTTGTAGTTCCTTTTTTTGTTTCTGAAATTGAAGAAAGTTTGTAATTAAAAAGTACTTAATCTTTCTTGCATCTTGTAATTATATTGCAGAGAGGAAATTCTTTGATTGTATAAGGAGAGAAAAAAATTTCGTGGTAAATTTGTGTGTTTGTCATTGACACACATTTAAAAACTGCTAATTTGGAGTAACTATTATTTTTATCAATTTTTCCGATTTTTTTTTATTTCATAAGAATTTCTGTGCATGATATTTTAATCTGGAAGTAGTTTCAATTAGAGACAAATGAATCTGCGTTATTAACATTGAAGAATCTGTTCGAATGATTTAGAATGCTTTTTAGAAAATAATCTTTGTTCGATATCTTTTTGTTTCATTTTTTGCGTTTTCTTAAGTATCAAAGTAATTGTATATAATTGTTATTTCAATCTTTGAGTAGGATATAATAAATTATACACCAATAAAATTTGATTTTTGTTTTCAAATATCATTTAGAAAAAGAAAAAAAAATTTATACGAAAGACACATTACATTTGATAATGCCAGGTGGCCAGTGCAGGTCTATCCAGTGGGCACTTGGGCCCGGATAAGCTGGACTAACCAGATTTTCCTTGGATCCTCCAGTGCCAAGGGGGCATGTGGATCTTTTGCGCCCAGGGCCCGCCGAAATATGTTCAAACCAGCACTGCAGGTGGCTTATGTGTATGTGAACTCTATGACGGATATAAACGAGCTACGTTTTGCAGATTTATATTTGAATATTCAATTAAAAAAGATGCAATGAACTTTGAAATACAACTAATATATTGGTTAGTTAATATTTCTTATTTCTGATTGGGGTATTTAGAATTAATTATCTGATTCTTTAAGTACCACTGTAGGCAGAAAAATAAAATTGAATGAAGCTCCCCGGTTTTTTACCACATTAGGAAGAACATTTTAAAGGGTTAAATTCATGACGGTCACGTGATAAATGCAGTCACTTGTTCTCCATTGATAAACAAAACAGATATTAGACTCTCAAAAGTGGTATTAGACTTTTACTTGTTCTAATTGTAAAATTCAGGTAAGATTTCAAACTTGATAATTCGATAAAGATGTTCTGCTATATTAGGACTCTTCAAAAAGTTTTTCAAATTTTTTTAAAAAAGTTCTTATATTACGCATGTACTTTTAAATCACGTATTTTCGTTGTTGCTTTATCTAGGTGCGTTATTACTGTTGACAAATATTTACTTTTTAAAATATAATTTGACAAAAGCAAAAGTTGGCAACAGAACTGATTGGTTTGTACACTGAAAACATGAACACGTGTTCAACACATGAACTGATCGGTTTGAAACACGTAATTGTAATTATCATGTGACTATGACGTAACATAAATTCAGCCTGTTGAGATATCTCGTGTGAAAAAAAGCACAAATTACATAATCATCAATTAAATCACCAAGTCTTATTTATTTAAACATACATTGTCATTCTCAACATCTATGCAAAATGCACTAGCGCAGCGATACTCAACCTGCGGGCCACATGTGACCCGCCGGACCTTCTAAGCGGCCCGGTGATGTCCCGTTTCACTAACAAATTTAATTATTTAAGAACAATGTATTAAAAATTTATAGAGAAATTCTATCAATCAAGCAATCACAAATATCGATTTTACTATCGATGTGGTGCTGGTAGGAATTGCGGATAAATTTCTTTCTTTTGTAATTGTAACGGTTAGTGTTAACAAATAACAGTAGAATAGCAACTATTTTATGGTTGAAACTAATTTTTAATTAACCCTCATGCCTTCCAAGCGAAAAATATCTAAGGAATATTTGTTATTTCAAGACGATTGGGATCTTGGCTGTTTCGTAGAAAAATCAAACATGGATCAACAACTTGTTTAATTTGTCATGAAAATGCTCTATATTTAAAAAATATAATTTTACTCGTCACTATACAACCGAGCAAAAATCTCTTTCAATGCCTCCTTTTTATTCAGCAACAAAATATTTGGGGGTGGGGGACTTGAGACCATTGATGAAAGGAAATCGAAATAACCCCATAACAGAGTAAAAAAAAATGCATGTGAACCCCCTTTTTTTTTCTGTGAGTTGAATTTGAAGGAGTTTAATATGGTTTTAAAATGAAATCCAAAACTGTTAATATTTTGATCAATTTCTGCATTTTAAATGTCTTTGATCTTATAGCGTCCGCTCACCCCACTCCCGTTAATCCTCTCGTTGCGATGCGCGTGAAATAGTTGTCATATGTATGTGGCCCGGCTGATAAAAAGGTTGAGTACCGCTGAACTAGCGTATTTAAATCATTTTGGGTGTAAGATCGTCTTGTTGTTGAATTAATCATCACTCAAATTAACCGGATTTACCGTTTTTTATTATTTTCTTCAAAGACATCACTATATTTACAACTCTATTTACAATTATAAATCGCATAGGGAGCTACAAGCATCTTCCTCCATTTTTACGTTCGAGACCCCTTCTTCTCTCCTTCCTGCTGAATGGCCAAAACTGTTCACAGCAGCGCCCTCTTTCTAGTCTATCGTGTGCTATGTGTCAAGTCTCCTGGTGCGCTATGTGTCACGCCGTTACATGGGGTTTCCCCTATTGTTAACACTTTTCCGTCCCTTTGTCAGTAAATTTTGCTATGTATATCAGTTCTTTCATGCTCTGTTTAAAAATGATGTAGATACATCGAGTTTTTTTACGCGTCGTAAATAAAGCTCTTGCACAAATGGCTTCTGGATTTATTTGTTGAACGGTAATTCTAAAGCAGTGTCGTCTGATTTTCATTTTTACACTAAGTACATACAGACAATATGTTTTGAAAAAAGTAGGAAGGAGCTACGCTTCGTTCAAATTTAGAAGGGAAAAATAAAGGCTTTTAGTGCAGGATGTAATTTTTTTTCTTTTACTTTGCGACAACGTTTATGCAATGGAAATAAATAAGTAATTAGAAGCTCAAATATTGGGATCTAGTTATTCTATTTTCGAACTTGCTCCTTTTTTTAAAAAAAATCCTACTTAATTGCTTTCCCATTAAAACATTTTATTTGCAAATCTCTCGTGAAAATAGTAGTAAATACTACTTAAATAATTTTTAAAATTGTGCGAAAACAGCTCAAAATGTCTGCTTTATAATTAAATTATTTAATTCAGTTATAAGACTTCTATTAACATTAACATCAGATTATATATATAGGGAAACAAAAATTTTTAATATATAAAACTCTTATTAGACCAGTTCTGACATTTGCATCTGATACTTGGACAATAACAAAACTGGAAGAAAATCGAATAGCATCTTTTGAGAGAAAAATACTTTGAAGTATACTTGGTGGCGTAAACGAAAACAATAGCTTGAGAAGAAGCTATAATTTTGATTTATTGAGAATTTATACATTAAACACATAAAAATAAATAGAATGAATTGGATAGCCTATACAATTCGAATGACAGATGATAATGCTCAGTGGCGTAACGTACACCCCCGCATTGGGGGGGCAAGGACTCTGAGGGACCCAAAGCTTGGTTGAATCTAAGTACGTATTTGGGCTTGGGGCCTAAACCTGAGTTTGCAGGGGGCTAATATTCTCTGTTACGCCACTGATAATACTGTTAAAAAGGTACTGCAGTTCAAAGTCACTAAGATTCAGAAGCATTTTTTAAGACCAAGACTGAGATGGACAGACTCAGTGGAATCAGACTTTGGGATTATAAACGAGAAAACTTGGGAGAATAAAGTAAACAAGGGGTCACTATGGAGAAACTTCAAAGGAAACCTACGGGGGTTGTTTCGCCAAATATGATGATTATATAGTATATATATGGGGAGCTCCGTAAATAGTGCCCAAACTCTACACAGCCAGATTCCTCACTGAAAGTACATAAAAAATGCCCCAAAAATTGTAACTATGCAATCCATAGTTTACAAGAAAGTATGGTAGATGATTCATGATGAGGCTCCGGCGGATTTCTGTGTTTCTGTGCTTAATTTCCTGGATATGGCATATGCTGGCCGTTGGTTCTGACTCGTGGGTCTGGTTCTATGGCCGCCACGATCGCCAAATCTCACACCGTTGGAGTTTTTCTTCGTAGGCCCATCTCAAGGAATTGGTAAATGGAGACTCAGTGACCACACAAACGGGCTCAGTTGCTCGTCTGCGCGGAGCTTGTACTTCGGTGGACACTGCGCAGCTGTGACGTGAGCACTCGTCCCTTCCACGGCACGCTCAATCCTGCCTCGATATGCACGGTGGACACTTTGAACGTCTGATTTTATAAATATTTGCAATTGATGTGTCCAGTACGGTGTTTCATCAGTGCTGCACCTCATAATTTATTTTTCGTATTGTTCTCGGAAACTATGGGTTGTACAGGTGCAGTTGTTTGAGCATTTTTTCATGTATTCCCAACAAGAAGTTTGAACACTATTTTTGGGACACTTTGTATATATCTGAACCTTAACCTTAAAATTTGTTTAAGGCTATCTTCGGCTAATGTTAAAGAATAGGGGCCGAATTCGGAATATTTTTTTCAGTTATAAAAGTACTCACACACACACACACAAACTTTAATATTATATTCTGGCTACACTATCCTGTAAAGAACCGCTTATTTTATCATACTACTCATTTTTATCCGAGTTGACACATTTTTCTTTTATAAAATGTGTTTTGCATTTTTTCCCCCTATACCGTAATGCTAAATGAGCTATCTCTTCACATGTTAAAAGAAGTAACTAATTATTTATGAAATATTTTGAAATTTTTAAAACACTATATTATAAACAAATGCATGAGTTACAATATCACTCATTTTTATAAAAATTGAGGCATTTTTTTTTCTGTCTGAAAATGTGCTCCGAGTCAAGTTCACTTTATCGTATATCTGGGGAAAACAACCTTAAGAAGGCCTTTTTTATCAAATGCATTTTTTTTTAGTACTTAAAATTTTTCCTAGAAACTTTGAAATAGAACACAAACTAATGATGACGGGTTTTGAATTACTATCGAATATAGAAACTTGGAACATATATCGTCGGCCTATAATTATCAGACTGCGTAACTCCACCGGTGTTACTGATTTGATATAGGAGTGGAACGCGCCAAGCGCTTTTTGGCGCGATTCTTTAATCCTTTTGTTTTGTCTACGCCATGCCTCAGTGTGCTCTCTGCTTTTAATTTATTCCTCGATCAGTGTAATCATTACTTTTTTTTATTTCATTATAAAACTAGGATTTCGAAGGGAGAGGTGGTGGCAAGATTTTAACATAAAATAAATACAACGAAGAGTAATATAATGTCTACGCCATGCCTCAGTGTCGCTCTGCTTTTAATTTATTCCTCGATCAGTGTAATCATTACTTTTTTATTTCATTATAAAGCTAGGATTTCGAAGGGAGAGGGGGTGGCAAGATTTTAACATAAAATAAATACAACGAAAGTAATATAATGTCTACGCCATGCCTCAGTGTGCGCTCTGCTTTTAATTTATTCCTCGATCAGTGTAATCATTACTTTTTTTTATTTCATTATAAAACTAGGATTTCGAAGGGAGAGGGGGTGGCAAGATTTTAACATAAAATAAATACAACGAAGAGTAATATAATGTCTACGCCATGCCTCAGTGTGCGCTCTGCTTTTAATTTATTCCTCGATCAGTGTAATCATTACTTTTTTTTATTTCATTATAAAACTAGGATTTCGAAGGGAGAGGGGGTGGCAAGATTTTAACATAAAATAAATACAACGAAGAGTAATATTAATGTATTACACTTCCAGATATAAATTATTTACACTATTTTAAGCGTTCATTACACAAAATTTGTAACAATATCGCAAGATAAAAATATCAAACCCTATTGTTATATTATCGCCTATCTTGGCGAACATAAACAACAACTTGACGCCTAGCCCTACTGTATTAAATTAGCATCCCAGATGGAGTTATGCAGTCTGAAAATTAGACCGACGATATATGGGTCTTATATATATTATCTTTTAAATCAAAAACTTTCTCTCTTGAAATGTGTGTAAATAAGTCTTCCAAATTTAATTACTCTTTATCCTGTTATCGTTAATTATATCAAGTAACGGGGCAAGGGGGGGATTTAAAAGAAGAAAAATAAACACCACCCCACTATTCCATGGATTATTTGAGATCAAACGTGTTTACCTTACCAAAAGACGGTGACGAAAAAAAGTATGAATCGAACGACATACTTTCTGGATTATATTGGAACTCCTGCAGGCCTCGGGCTGTTCTGTACTTAACATAGACATTGACAAACATTACTATTTCCTCGAGCGATTTATGTAGTCGTTATCTTGTTGAATGATTAATTGATAGTGTTTTGCGATGTCTCATAAGGAAAGCCTGATTTGGTGATTTTGTTATACTTTCTGGTTAGTGTTTGCAGACATCTCGTTAAAATGTGTTGCGTAGCACGCGGCTGGGGTTCATTTATTAAAAATAATTTGGAGAACTTTGGAATGATAAATACTCGACTGGTTGATTATCATCCATTTAATTGTAACAATGTCTCCTTTTGGTTTTAATTTTTACCGAGAACTCGCGTTCGGGAAGAGGATCATTGTATTAGGTGTTGAAATTGTATTCCTTGTTTGTTTTGATATAATGAAAAGATTTTTAACAAGTAAGATAAAAAAATTTTTTGAGTCAATTCCTATTTAGATCAACAAAGAAAGTTTTTTATTTTAGCTACTTTTTATTAAATCGTTACAATTAATATACGTATGTATATACGTACGACAGAATCACAACATTAAGTGGTCGTTGATTTTTATTCGTTATCATTAAAGTATCGTATTGTTATCCCAAACAATCGTGTTTTTTAAATTTCAGTCCAACTGAATGCTTTAAAACGTGAGAAAAAAAAATCTTTTCAAGTTTTGACACAAGTCGCCAAAAAGGATGCCAACGTGGCTGTGTATTTGTAATTCTTTAAATAATTAGTTTTAATCAATTCATTTTTATTAATTATAGTTAAATTATTGTATTGTCATCCAAAATAATCATGTATATAAAAGTTCAGCTCAATAGAGCGCTTTAAAATGTATTTTATTAATGATTGAAAATTCCACCTAGATAAATAATATAGAGTGTGAGCTAATAGTGTAGGAATTGAAAAATAGTTATTATTTATTTGTATATCTGTGGTTGTTTTTGTCAGTTTTTGTTTTGTGACTTTTGTTATTATTTGGGATTGATATGCCGTAAACGCTGTATTAATATGAAAATTATATTCAAACTGCTTAAATGCATGTATGTAGAGCGTTGAGGATCTCAGGGGTGTTAATTTTGTCTCGAGAGAAGAAAATATAAACAATTTTCGATTAGATGCAATTCTTTGAGGTTAATATTAAATAATTCGATTCTCTTCGATTTATAAAAGAATAAGGATTCAAAAAAGTGTTAAAATGCTTAAAATATATAATCATAATTTAAAAAAATTATAAACATATGAAAGATTAATTATTTGTTTTCCGTGATTCCCGTTTCTTAGAGGATCAGTACCCAACAAAAAGAAACATGCCTACCAAGTTTCAAGTACCGTAAAATCTGGCGTATGACGCACACTTTTAACACAAAAAAAGTCGAAATTAGCGGGTGCGCGTGAAACGCCAGGTATAACAATGAGAGCTTTAAATATGAAAAGAAGATGAGTATAGAAAAAAAATTAGACTTCTATTTCTTTCGAAATATTGTTTATTTAAAAGAAATGATATTCCTTATAAACTTAAAGGGTTAGAAGTATACTATTTTCTTCTAAAGCTTGGAATAATACCTCGAATAAATGACATCAAATCATAAGAGCATTGCACACTTACATTTCAGGTTTCTTCGTAAAAAAGGGGATGCGCTTTGTGCAGCGAATAATATCTAAAAATTAAAAATTGCAACTTGAAATTATAGGTGCGCGTTATACGACGGATTTTACGATATGTAGTTCTAACAGTTTAAAAATGCGAATTTTTGTGTACAGCAATCCTGTAATCTTCCTTGGGAGTCGATTTCTAATCCCGTTCTTAGGATTCACCGAAAATGCCGGGAAATATAAAATCTGTACGTCTAATATTTCCGATCTCGTGTTGAGCGAGTGAATCGTTTTTCTCCCATATGGATAGATATGATGCCAAAAACTGATTTCCGTATTTTTAAATTATTAATGGATAAACTATTTAACAATAGGATGTGCCTCTCTTGATGAAATGGAGATGCAATTAGGTGATTACTATCCGTAAATTTTAGCGAAGTTTTACTGTACAGTAGAACGTCGTTTACCCGAATCAATTGGGACCGGACACCGTTCGGAAAAGCGATTGTTCGGATAACCGAACACCGAATGCGATCCATGCAGTATACGAAACCGGACACTATACGAATATGGAAAATCATCATATGCGGGAAACGTGCTTGAAGAAAAAGCAAGATAGGGGCAAATTGTCGCAATTTTACCTTTATTGTGGAAAATAATCACTTATTTTTCGCTGTACCATTGTACACCGTTTTTTCGCTGCAAGGTCTCTGAAAAAACTGGTTCGGATATTTGACGCTCTGGATAATTAACGTTCGGATAAACGACGTTCTACTGTATATTGAATAATTCACTAGCTGGGAAATGAAAAATTGTATAAATTCTCTGTATGGTTACAGTTAATAAGTCGTTTTGTTGTATTATGTTTGAATCATTTCGAATAAATTACATTTCGTGGAAAAGTTAGTCCCCAAAAAAAAAAAAAAAAAAGAAAACTAGAAGATTGCACACAAAACTAGATTCTCAAATTTATTCTCTACGTACAGAATGAAGAGTGGAAGGCAAATTTTAAAATTGTAATCGTATATTTTATTCTCATCTTTCAACTGTGTAATTGGAAACTCGAAATGTCTCATTCTTTAAGAAGAATTCTTTAACAAGCGTGATAAAAGAGTCTCTGTGCTTTGTAAGAAAGTCACGGTCCAATTCACAAAAAAAGATATTTTAAGTCTTAAAACTTAATTATGCAACCTTTTCTCTTCCCTCTCATGTGGAATCCATTTTCTTCCGCTGTGGAATAGTTTACGGGCCGTTTATTTCTTGCGAATAGTTTTTATCCGGTGAAAAACGTCTCAATAATCAAAAACGAAAGTAATGAAAATAATCATATTTATATAAACATTCTTCTTGAAGAATTGGTTAATTCTGTTTATGGTTAAAGTTAACGTCTTCATTTATGGTCTGGTATTATCAGATAGTTATCAAACAATACGTTATTTTCCCAGTCTTTTTTTCTTTCTCAATTCCTACTATTAACTCACATTCTCTATATATTTATTTATCTTGTTGGAATTTTCAATCGTTAATAAAATACATTTTAAAGCGCTCTATTGAGCTGAAATTTTATGTACATGATTATATTTTGGATGACAATACAATAATTTAATTATAATTAATAAAAATTAATTGATTAAAACTAATTATTCAAAGAATTACAAATACAGCCACGTTGGCATCATTTTTGGCGACTTGAGTCAAAACTTGAAAACCTTTTTCCTCACGTTTTATAGCATTCAGTTGAACTGAAATTTTATAGACACGATTGTTTTGGATGACAATACGATATTTTAATGATAATTAATTTAAATTAATTATCACTTAATGTTGTTATTCTGTCATATGTATATACATATTTATATTAATTGTAACTATTTAATAAAAAGTAACTAAAACAAAGTTTTTCTTTGTTGATCTAAGTAGGAATTGACTTAAAAGTTGTTTTTTTAATTACTTGTTGTTTTTAAACACTAGAACAATCGAAGAGGTATAAAATCTACTTTGAATAAATTTTTATTAAGTTTATCCCGTCTATTGTCAACATTATCTGATGATTTTAGAACGTGATTTTCCCGCCACGTGGATTAAATAAGCTAATTTATATAATCCGCGAGAAGTTTGTAGTTTTGTTGTAAATAATTGTTTGTGGTGCTTCAATTAAGGAGAACAATTAGGGAGATTATCTTCGTTCCATGCTTCAACTATTCGTGGGCTTATAAGTGTGGTTTGCAGCTACAATGATTTATTCAGTTAGTTTCTATCTAATTGGACCATTGAATATGAGGTGAAGTGAACTAAAACGGGAACCTAGAAAGTCTTAATCACAAAAAGTCTTGAAGGTGATGTAACTAATCGCTTGTCATTCTTTTTTATCTAATTTAAAATTGTGGCGCCGTGATTTTTTTTTAAAAATTTATTTATTCGATGGGGGGGGGGGGGATCAAAAATGTTATTTTAAAAAGAAAAAAATCTGTTAAAACGAGAAGATTAAAAGTGTTTTTTTAAAATTTTTAAACATAGATTCAAGGAAAATTTTCCTCCTTTTATTTTTAAAAACCCCCTAGGGGCCTTTTAGGATGGCGATTGAGATGAAAATCAATTTTTACCCAAAAAGTTTTTTAAATATTGGTTGTCATTGGGGAACAATTTTTAGGGACCTCGTTTTCTTCCCTTTTGGGTTAAAAGCTGAAAGGGTTTTAAAACATTTTTACCCGGGCTTAAATGAAGTATGACTCCTTTTTTAGTCAAAACCAAAAAACTTTTGCCCCTTCAAACCATGATCTATAAAATATCGTGGGATTTTTTTTATTTTTTTATTGGCAAACCCATTAGGAAAAGAAAATAGATTTGAGAAATATTTTTTAAAAGTTTAGATTTTAAAAATTTTTACTTAAAGTTTATATTTTTCCCCTTTTTTCCCTTTCAGGGGGGTATAAAAGGGGTTCCCGTATTTTTAAAATCCTCGCCCCTTTTTTAAATTTTTTTGAACAAGGAAAAATCTCTGAATGAAAATTTTTCCGCCGGGGGGTTAACATGAAACAAATAAAACTTTTTCCAACTTTTTAATGAAATGCCATTTAGAAAAAAATTCTTTTTATCCCATCTTTATATAGCAAAAAATAATTGAATTGTCGAAATTTTCCCTGAACAAAACCCCCTAATGATAAGATCGTTTTTTTTTGGTATTTTTCTTTTTTTAAAAAAAATTTATATTTACGGAGGCTTGAAAAATCATTTTTAAAATCGATTTTTAGACCTCGTTTTTTTTTTGTGAATCGATTTAAAATCTTTTTTTTTTCGGAAAAAATTTATCAGGCCAAAGGCCCCTTTTCCTTTCCCGTCCCGCAGCAACATTTTCAATAGTCACTCTTAAAACTTTAAAATCATCCCAGAATCAATCTCATTTTGCCTACCCGCTATTTCCCAATGTTTGGTTTAAATTTAGGAACATTGGATGGGGGTCCTAAGATGTCCCCAAAATAAAAAGCCAATTCAAGGGCACTGTTTCCCCTAAATAGCCTGTAAAACAAATTATGTCGTTTCTCCACATCCATTCTCATTCACAGCACCAAAGATATATCTAAGAACTTTTCTCTAAAAATGCAATTTTCCCCAGCCTTGGTTTTTAGTCAAGTTTCGCCCAAAGGGTAAATACGGGTCTGTTGATTGTTTTATATAGCATGTGTATACGTTGTCTTGCAATATGTTTAAAATTTACAAAAAGGGTTAAAATTAAAAAACCCCATAAACAAATTTTTAAAACAAATCTTTTTTTAAAATTTCAATTTGGATTTTAAATTTAAGACACTCTTAAACCAAAAAGTCGTTTTGACTTACCTAAATGTCCAACTCACTTGGGCTCATTAAACCAGGGGGAATTTACCACATTTCCTTACAAAACAAAACACTGTTCAGATTAAAAACCTTTTTGGGGCTTCTTCCCCCCAATACTTTTTTTTAATTTATGTTGATTTTTTAAAATTCGGGCCCCTGAACCCAAATTTATGTTTTGTCAACATTTTTTTTTAAATAAAAGCTAAACTTTTAGAAAATAAACCTGTTAAAAGAGTTTCCATTAAACAGGTTGGAGTTCAAGAGCTTCAGTATTGATTCTACGATAATGTCTTGATAACTTTTGTCATGGTTTTCGGTCCTTTCTTTCTAAAATGAATCTTTGAGACGCCTTCAAACCTGACACCCCAACAAGCCATTATGGGAACCCGATGATGAGCTACCTCTTTGTCGGGCTTTCTTTTTTTTCTTGGTTTTGGGCGTTTTGGTACATTCGGGGGCTTTTTTTTTGGTGGTTAAAAGGTTCTTCAACTTCAAAAAATATCCCGTCGGTAACAAATTCGTTGTAAAAGGCCGCCGCCATAACGGTGCTCTTTTTTTTAAGTTTCCCCTCTCGCGTTTTTTTTAATTCATTTGTAGGAAATTCCCGTTTTTTTTCGATACCCCCTTCTAAAAGTCTTCGTTTACTATACGACATATTGTTCTTTTTGACACGTTCCTCTATTCAGGAAAGATAAACTTTTTCACAGGGTTTCGGGGTTCCCCCGTCCCGAAAGGCTGTTTGTTCTCCCCGAGCGGGCACCCCTTTTTCTTTGGTACACTCTGGAACTCTGTTGGTTTCAGAAAATCTCGTAAATTGTTCGATAAGTGAATAACTTTTTGATGTCTAAATGTTCCAAGCACCTTAAAAATCTTCGACAGCCTATTCTTTTTTTTTAATGCAGTTCACTTTTCGGGTTTATTTTGTTTAAAGCTGGCTGGTTAGAAACCCTGCCCGAAACCCGCGTTTTAAAAAACATCGCTGACGATCTTCAACGCCGCGATTTGAAATCGTCTGCTGTGTTTGCGTCACGGCAGACGATCTTCAAATTTTTTTTTCAGAACTTATGGCAGAACTAGGTGATTGGACCAACTGAACTTGGAGCATAAAAGGTCTTTTATAAATGTATTTAAAAAAAAAGTTTTTCACGATGCTGTAATAAATTTATTTGGTCGCCGAAAACGATGCCAACGTTGCTGTATCGCCAATATTTTGCCAAATTTCCATTGAAACGCCATTATATCGTAAGAGTCGGCATTGCTTTCGAATATTACAAGTTAGAACTACATAATACATGTAAATTACAGTTTTACAATTTGAGTAATGATTATGATAAGTTGTATAATTTGTATATATGGGAATTGGTACGCCGTTAGGTGGACGGTACCCCCCCACCCCCCCAAAATTTTTTTTAAAAAAACCGAAAACAGCAGTATTAGTCTGTTATCATTCTTCCTAATCCAATTTAATATCGTGTGCACAGATTTTTTTTTTTTTTTTAAAAAAATTTTTGGAGGGGAAAAAAAAGTTTAAAAACAATTTGTTATCTATGAAAGAAAGAAATACTACATGACACTGATAAGAGTAGTGTAGTATAGTATGATAACGTAGCATTAAAAAATAACATAGTATTAGAAGTCTATGGGGAATTTTCTGTCGGAATTAATCATACCGTTTGGAAAAAATGTTATCTTTGTAAACATCTCTATTTTATTGTAATATTCAGAACACGTAGGCTGAATGTAGGGTGAACACATTCAAGTTCAGAAACACATATCGAGGATGGGAAAGGTATCATCATTTAGTCCAAAAATGACTTGGTATTTGTAGTCAGTGCACACAACAAACACGTTACACTAACACGATTAATTACTTACTATGTAAGCAAACAGAAAGAGATTAGGAATGATATAACAATCGACCACGACGAAAGAGACCCTAGGTTTGCCTTTTCGTTAAATGAGTCTATTTTGTCAAAAGAAGAATTGGTAAACATTCAATTGCGGTTCCCAATTTCGGAATTTGTAAACCCTGCTTATACCGAAAATGAGCCTGTAGGAAAATTAGAATTCTTGTGAAGTAGGAGAAATCAGTATTTCTGATGGTGGTCTATCTGTCGCAAGAAAATGATGAAATTAGAAATCTCATCAAATCCCTAAGGGAGATGTTAAAATAACGGTAGATGTTAAAATAATCCCTACGGTGTAGATGTTAAAATAACGTCTCTTCAAGATTTCCCTAGAGGGATTTGAACGAATCCCCTTCAGCTGTTTCAGTGAAATGATGAAATAATATTGTTAAGAGATTAAAAGTGTTTATTTAACAAATATGGTGCGTTATTAAAAGTAGAAGTAAGTAATACAACAATAGTCAATGAAATACAAATTATTTATTCAAAACTAATTAACAAATAATTAGAAAATTAGGCTGGTATTTTTTGACGTATAACAGCTTTCCTCTCGGTTGTTTATACACTAAAATATCAATCCCTATGTTAATCCTATGGTGCCACTTTTTTAATGACTGGGGTTGATATTACTACCTGTATGGTTAGGAAGTACAAGGACTCGACCTCCCAGGTATCTCCCCCCTCCCCTGTATAGCATCTTGCCAATGCAAATCCTGACTAGTTCATTTCATCATTTCACTGAAACAGTTTGGGGATTTGATAAAATCACTTTCATCAGGAAAATGACCTTGAACAGACGTTATTTTAACATCTCCCGTCAGTTGATTCTATTATTTTGAATTTTAAGATTGTATTCTTTTCTACGTATGTATATACATATCCAAAAACTTATATTGTTTGTTTCCTATATTCAGGAATATTTTAGTTAAAATATCTCTCAGTCTGCACATGACAGCACTTAATGTTCAAATTCATTAAATGACAAAAAAAAAAATTCTTTATCGGATATTCTATCACAATCCTTTGTGTCAGGAAATTTGATTTACGCTATCAATTAAAATCATGCGATATTTTTGGCAAAATCAACCAGTTTCTTAAAAACAAATACCCGATTAATCTGATAAACCTGTCGAACAAGATAATTTCATACTCCCTCAACGACATTCTTCCCATTTTTCCTTTAAAATGAATGTTTTTTTCATAAAAATATTTTTTTAAATGCGCCTTAATAACTACATTACGAGATAATGATAATAATTAAATCAAAATTAATTGAACAATTAACCTGGTTTCAAATCGGTAATTTCCCCCTTTATTTTGCCAGCCACTGCCTTTTGACGATATGCGCCGGCATCACGCGCCCGATTATTGTTTAAATCCACTCTTCCTTTTCAAGTTGTTTGTCGCCGGCATGTTCAAGTTGATGTTTGAACCCACCAAGAATTGAAATTCCTTATCTGTGTTGTCCCACCGTTTCTTATCGGAGTGGATTCTTCTTGCTTCCCATCATAAAAGCGTCGAAATAGGTAAACAAGACTCTCAAAACAAATAATGTTTTTCTTTTTTCCCCTTTCCCGAATACCCAATTTGGGGGGTTTTCAGGCTTCTTATCCGTCCCCTTTCCATTCTTTTCTTTTAATTTTTTTTTTTTAAATAGCGGGGGTTTTTTTTTTTGGGAAAACTCCGGTAGTCTTTTCAAATCTGATTAAATTTTTCCGAAATTTATCCTTGTTGGTGCATCCTCATTGAAATTGGATTGTTATTCATCTTTTTGGTTTCCTTATTTGAGAAACAATGGGTAGACTAGTGGTCAATAAGGGACCGTAGCTGGATGTTAAAATTCGACCCCATTGCTAAATACCCCCTTTAGGGGCCAATGCATTAAATTGGGGAAAGAAACGTCCCCGGGCTGGGGGGAAGTTGGAGACATCCAGCGGGTTTCGCCCCTCCCCACTTGTCCATTTTTTATAATTAACCCCTAAAAAAAACCCTTAGCTAAATGTGCGATTTGGCTTTTCGGAAAAAATACGAAGGGTTTTTAAACGCGGCACTTTTTCCTCAAAAAAAAGGCCTTTTTCTATGAAAATTTGCAATAATAACTCATACCATGTTAACAATATAGTGTTTAAAAATCCCAAAATTTTCCCGAATACTTTCTTTTTGTTATAATACTGAAGGCATAGCCCATTTAAATTAAATGGGAAAATGGGAAAAAATTTTTATAAAAAAAAAATAAAAACTCGGAAAACGGGAAGTTTTTGCCTCAAGGGATAGTGAAGGAAAATATCATATTAATGTTTTTTTTTGTGAGGGCTCACGCCCCTGAAAAAAATAACCTCACCCAAAAAGGAATTTTTTTGAAAACCAAAAGTCTTAAAAATTTAAAAAGGCAAAAAAAAAGGTTTCCCCAGAAAGCAGTAGGGCAATTTAGGAAAGTTATGTTTGGAAGAAAATAAGTGAAAAATTGACAGCCATCATAAAGTTAAATTTTCCCCGATAAAAGGTGATACCATTGCACGCGCCCGGGTTTGTATGATAGAATTTTATTTGGATTGGTAGGACGATTTTTATATTAGGACTTGTAATTTTTTCAAATTAATAGGCGAATAATATAATTATTTAGAAAAAATGGTCTATATTACGTGATGGTTTAATATCGCTGTGTGTTTTTTATTAGATTCTCAATATAAATTTATCTAAATTATTAGGGGGTTTAAGTTATATTCTTAATAAAGTCATATTAAGTTTTTTAAAATTCTTCTTTTTTGAGAATCCACCCTCTAATTCACGCTGAAATCAAAGATAGGAAAGGGGTTTAAATTCTTTTATATTAAAAATGCCAAATCTGGTCCTATCTTTAACATTAACTGAAGAAAACCTAATTTTCCCTTCCTTCACTTTAAAAAAGTTGAGTTATATTTGTTTTCAACGATTTTAAAAAACAGCGTCAGTTTTTGTTGTTTAGCAGGATTTTATTGAGTCGTGGGTTGAGTCTCGGCCTTTAAAAACCCCCCTTGAGAGAGGCGGGCTTCAAAACCCAAGACAGCAGGGTAGCCAGGGGGGTATCACACGTCGCCAGTGTGGGGGGCCCCATCGCCCGAAGACCCGCCTGTAGGGGAGTGCATGTTAAACACGATTCTCAGTCCTCCCATTGGCGTGGGGAGGGAAAGGGAGGGGGGGGTGGGGAGGGGGGTTTTCGTCCTGTCATTTGAACATAGTTCAAGTTTTCAAAACCCCCAGTCCTTTTTGTAGTATTTTTGGTTAAAACAATTCCACTTCCCAATCCCCCCTGGGGCGGGGGCCCTTTTTTTAAATTTTCTGGGTGTCAGAGTTCGAGCCCAGTAAAATGAAAGGGTTGTGTAATGGACTGATCTTGATCCTTTTTACGAGTGGGGAAATTTAAGAGTGAGGTGTCAAACCAGATATTGCCCTCATCACTTGACCATTGTTCCAAGTTATGAAGTCTGTTGCCAATATCCTCACGTGTTTGAAAAATTTGATATACGAAACAAGTGATTTTACAACCCCTATTTTTCAATTCCTACATTGGTTCACACTCTCCTTATATATATTTATATATCTTGTTCATATGTTCAACCGTTTATAAATACTTTTTATTCATCTACTCAAATTCAGATACATTTTTAAAATTTGGTGTGGTTTTAACACAATGCCCATACTTTTTTTCAAATATTTATTCATTAAAAAATTTTAAATTTAATTAATTATATTTTTAAGAGATATATTTCAGTCGATTTTTTCCCTCCAGACCCAGCCCCCATTTGGATAAAAACTTTCGTTAAATTTGTGATGGGAAAATTCAACTTAACCTTTTTTAAAACAAAAATACCAGTTAAAAAGCCAAAACATTCCCAAAACTGGTTTTTAAATAAATTCTTACCTATTTTTTTTTCACCTTTTATTTAAAAAATGTAATTACAAATTTAAAGGGGTTAAAAATGTTAATTTAAAAGGTGTTTTACCACTTAATATTGTGATTCTGTCATATGTATATACATATTTATATTAATTTTATTTAGTAAAAGGTAACTAAAATAAAATTTTTCTTTGTTGACCTAAGTAGGAATTGACTTCAGTTTTTTTTAATTAAATTTATTTATATATTTTACTTGTTTTTAAAAAATTTTTAAAAGGGTACTAGCTTTAAACCAGTCAAAAAAAGGAAAAAAATTGGGAAAAATGGCACCGATTTTAAGTAAAAGAAGTAAATAAAACTTATTACTCCCTAACATTCCCCCATTTTTTATCATCATTTCTTGATTTTTTTTTAAAAAAACAAATCGTTGTGGAAAACAACAAAGATTTCCTTTAAAATAAGATGAACCTGATCGTTAAAAAATGTAAACAAAATTTATATTTTTAAAAGAAAGGAAAAAAATCCCCACCCCCTTCCTTTTTAGAAAATACGATTCCTGGTAAATGTTTTCCGAGTTTCCAAAAGGAAAAAAGAATTGGGTTTTTTCTTTATTTGAAAATGAGTATCGTATTTTTTAAAGGGCCTGCGTAAAATTTTGAAATATTACATACACAATTGCGGGAGGAGAAAAAAGAATATATTTTTCTCTTCTGTTATTTTTATGTATTGGGTTTCATCCTGAATTTTATTATTTTCCCGAAGCAAAATCTTAAAAGAATATGAAAAATAATTTTCCCCGCCAAATATTAAATGAATATGGTAATGGGTCTAGTTAAATATTCAGCTGTAAAATAGAGCTTCATGTTTTTAAGTACCGCATCGTACATTTCTTTTCATTTATTATATTTCTTTTCAACAAAAATATTATTGAGGTAGAATTTAATATTTAAAAGTTTTTATTCATTTTTGAGCGCTATTTATTTAATCACACCATGCTATAGAATATTTTAAATGTTTTTACTTTTTCAATTGAATTTCAGCATTTTGATACACGGAGGTGATGAATATGTATAAAAAGGCTATTTAACGATTGTAATTTGTTATTTTGAACCCGAGAATTCAATCTAATATCTATTCTATCTTGATACTGAATTTTTAATATTTCTGTCTTGGGGAGAGGGAAGGTTAAATGCTTGGTTGCTTTCAATAAAAATCACCTTAAACGGTTCAGAACCGCAATCACATACAGTAGAACGTCGTTTACCCGAACGTTTATTATCCGGAGCGTCAAATATCCGGACCAGTTATTTTTTTTCTTGTCAACTGCGTGTACTGTATATGAATACGTTTTCGAATAGTGCAATACTCAACAGTTGTTTTGTTTCGCGTGATAACAAATGTGACGGGAAAACCGAAGGTCAGGGATGTTTGGGGAATTTTAGTTGTGTGTGATTTGATGAACATCTCCGCAGAATATTAGGTCAATTTGTTTCCAATTGGGGGGGTGTATACGTGCTCTTTTGTTGAGTTGTGAACTGCTATGGCTTCGAATTCAAAACGGAAGCGCTACGTCTTGAACATAGAGACAAAACTTGAAATATTGAACCGGCTGGCGAAGGGAGAAAGTGGAGCGTCTCTAGCACATTTTATATTGATGGAAAGTCAACAAATTCTTGCATCTGAAATGCAAGAAGAATCCGACCCTGTCAACGATGAAACGGATGAAGATGAGGGCAACAACAAGAACGAAAGTAGCAAGGGTCTATCAAATGCTGACGCGTTTTCTGCGTTAGCGATAGCTATGGAGTGGTACGAACAACAATCAGAGTGCTGCCGTACTCAACTACCTCTGCTCAAGGGAATCAAAGACCTTGCAGCGAAAAAACGAAGGTGTACAATGGTACAGCGAAAAATAAGTGATAATTTTCCACAATAAAGGTAAAATTGCGACATTTTGCAATTATTTTGCTTTTTCTTCAAGCACGTTTCCCTCATCTGATGATTTTCAATATTTGTATAGTGTCCGGTTTCATATACTGCATGGATCACATTCGGTTTTCGGTTATCCGAACAATCGCGTATCCGAACGGTGTCTGTTCCCAGTTGGTTCGGATAAACGACGTTCTACTGTATACGTGATCGCGTGATACCTTCCTTCACGGCCCGTGGTATTATGTACAGTGAAAATCGTTTAACACGAAATTGAGGGGACTGAAATATTTTTTCGTGTGAAAGGATATTAAAAAATAAAACATATTCAACAAAATTAGGTTTCT
The DNA here is from genome assembly GCA_019973955.1 of Trichonephila inaurata madagascariensis. Classification (NCBI taxonomy): domain Eukaryota; kingdom Metazoa; phylum Arthropoda; class Arachnida; order Araneae; family Nephilidae; genus Trichonephila; species Trichonephila inaurata. The sequence goes on along the minus strand of BMAV01026108.1, from coordinate 192,084 downwards.
TAGAGCACATTTTGTTAACATAGATGTGTAAATTACTTGTATATAATAAAAATTAATGAAACAAAAACATATTCACGAGAATTTAATGAAATTTAATACAAAAATTTTAATTTTTTTTTGAAAAACATAACATTTATTGAATTTTTGGAAAATAATCTGAAATTTTTCTTTGCTTTCTCTCTTCTATCTCTTTTTTTTTAGTATCGAATTGTCCACAAATTATTCGACGGCGTCCATTTTGTTATTCATTTCACCTATGGAATATGCATTAAGAAAAACTGCGCATACTTTTTTCATGATGTTCCTCATTTCGGATATTTTTGTGTGGCATTCGTAGGGGTGGAGGGTGAAAGTAGTTTCCATAAACAAAACTGGCTCGTGTCACAGGGTATCTCAAAGCAAAGTTAGCCTCTTTTCTGCGAAATATCTGAAAGCCACTTCTCTTTCACTTCACACCCCTCTTATATCTCGCCTGCATGGCTGGTGCTTTTGGTGTTGTCCGTATTTTGTTCATTCCCACAAGGAAAATCTTTTCGTGTTAAGCGATTTTCGTTTCGTCTTAAGATAAAAATGCATAGTATTTTGTCGGGACCGTTGTATTATTTCGTGTTAACCGATATTTCATCACGGTAGATGTTAAAATAACGTCTCTTCAAGGTCATTTCCCTGATAAAAGTAAGGGATTTGAACGAATCCCTGAGAAGTATTTATTTAACAAATATAGTGCGTTATTAAACGTAGAAGTAAGTAATACAACACAATAGTCAATGAAATACAAATTATTTATTCGAAACTAATTAACAAACAATTAGAAAATTAGGCCTGGTAATCAATCCCTATGTTAATCCTATGGTGCCATTTTTTTAAAGATATAGGCTTGATATTTAGGGGATCGATAGCACTACCTGTATGGTAAGGAAGTACAAGGACTCGACCCCCAGGTATCTCCCCCCCTTGTATAGCATTTTTCCAATGCAAATCCTGACTAATTCATTTCATCATTTCACTGAAACAGTTCAGGGATTTGATAAAATCACTTACAACAAGGAAATGACCTCAAAGAGACGTTATTTTAACATCTTATGTGAATTGATCATCTCCTTTAGGGATTTGATGAAATACTTAATTTCAACATTTCCCTGCGACATATACAAGAAATAAAACTGATTCGACAGACGATTAGACAAAAGCATACTTACGAAGAAGAGGTAATTTCTCAGAACACGCTCGAGTTTATCTCAGGCATCATCAATTCTAATTACTTCATTAATTTGAAAATGAATAAATACCCTTTGAATTTCCGCAAATTCACTCGAATGCGCTATGCATATCTCTCTAATTAGAAGAGGGGAGATCTGAAAGGCAGAGAGTGGATTGCGATTTTGAGAATTGATCGAGCGTTATGTTGACAGTCGCTATTCACTGAAGCAAATGCTGACAATCATCATTCGATAATGGTGACTGATTGCTTATGTAACTGTGACTGTGCGAAGATTCATCCTTATCGTTTCCCATTCTCTGAACATGACACTTTTCTGTTGAGAGAGAGCGATTGGTCTTTCTGTAAATGGTCGGGATTCAAGATTTAACAGGTTAAATTGTTTTCCGTATTCGTTTATTTAGCACTAATTAGTTAAGATTAGTTGTGTTGTTTGGAAAAGTGTTTAGTACCGTTATTATAGGTTCAAATGTAAATTTTAGATAGAATTTATTTGGAGAGGAAGGGACATTGGGGCGTAACGCATACATCCACATCACGGGGGGGGGAGAATGCCAGGATTCTAGCGTGTCCAAAGCGTGATCTTACGATTTTGAAATGCTTTATAAGATCTGGCTTGGAGCCCAAAAATTGATTTGCTGGGCTAATATTCTCCGTTACGCCACTGGAGAAGGGGCACCATCTTGTGGCGTAACGAAGAATACTAGGGCTCCCCAACAAAATCAGGTTTGGGGGAGCCCCAAGACCAAATACATGCATGATATCAGTTTGGTTTTGGGCCCCCTAGAACACCTGGGCCCTCCCACAATGCGGAGGTGTACGTTACGCCACCGGTACCATCTCGGGTATCGTCTTCGTCACTTGATTGTGGTTTAAAATTACGAGGTCCATCGGTGGTTCAAATCTTGGGAACCAATATCAAGACACCAGTATTAAAAAAAAATAATAAAAAATGCCTACCATTAAATCTACTGCTATGTTTCCAAAATCTTAAATTAAATTTTTTCTTTTAATAAGGTTCAGCGTATTATCTGAACAAGGCACGCCCAAAATCTTGCGTGTCTTCCGTAATTACTTTTGTTTTCAGACCTTTAAGAACGTCGTATCTTATTTCAGAGGTAGCGTGTTCGTAAAATTCTGTTTTCAGTATGACGATACGTTACGATGAACTGGGTATGTTTTCTGCTCCGAAAAGAAAAGTTTAACAGAGTTTCTCCTTGGAATTTAAAAAAAACATCCTTATATGGGGGAAAAAAATATCAAGGAAAATTATATTTATCCATTGTGTATTATTCAATTTTTTTAAATAGTTGTTAATAATCCTAAAGTGCGTGCAGGGGGTGCAGTTGACTAGAACTATGGTAACTTAATTGCAAAACTATTATTTTATGACCATTGGGATTTAAGTTCGATTCTGTAATCCATTGGTCCCAGGGCCACCGACCGGTACAGGTCCGTGGATCAAATAGTACCAAGCCACCCAAGGAATATTGAGTTATTTCCATTTTATTTATTGTGGTGTATTTCTCTCACGTTTGTGCGACTTTCCATGGAAATCACTTTGTATTTATTCGTTGGTGTAACTATATTTTATTCTGAAGGCATGATTTGATACAATTAAATTAAAATTATTAAATGAAAACAATCCAGAATATAAACAATCAACGTCTCCCACTTCCTTAATGGGCTGCGGTAAAATTCTCGAATGTTAATCGGTCCGCGGCGATAAAAGGGTTGGGCAGAACTGCTCTAATCCTCTAAAGATAGTTAAGGGAAGCATTAATAAGGCTTTACGATCAAAGTTCTATATTGATTTGAAGAATTTCCATGTGAAATGGCGTAGAAATTTGAATTGGTAATCATTTAATGCTCCTTGGGAGCTATTGTCCTCATAATTTAAAAAACAACAATCAACTAATGAGAATGTCTCCTTAGTTGGTCTACATTATCCTCATTTCAATACTATGTGAGAAATGTCAAGGCTGGTTCGAAGTAGCGTGCAACAATCCATACGATGAACTTAGATGAAACCAGAAATTGTACCTAAGAGTCAACTTGCATATCACCAGTTGCTTATATTTTATATGTAGAGCAAAAGAAAATGAATTACCATTTAAGATGATACCGTCCAAATTAGTAAAATATAAAATAGAAAATCAGTTTTCGGTTATCCATTGCGTAATTCCAATACAACGTTAACCGTGATGGCCTAGTGGTTATGGTCACATGGCCGGCGTGCCATCAATTGATTACCTAGTGCCTACCCAGCATGTGAAAGGCTGATTCATGTTGAACCCTTTGAGGCTCAGTTCTGTTGGCGTGATTGATAATTTGGACAGCTGGTGCCAGTTCAGGTTTCGTCCTCATCACGTGACCTAGGTCCAAATTACGAGGCCTGTCGTCAATAGCCCTCGTGTTGCTGTATAGTGTCACTTGAATAAGCATTTCACTCACCCAATGCGACTTGACGTAAATGCGGAGAGTGGGGTGCCAGTTCAGGTGTCGTCCTTGTCATTTGACCGTGATTGAAAATCATAGAAGCATATTGGGCGGGGGAATGAATTTTATGTCGGGCATATGTAGGCATTAGGAGAATATTAATTTAGAACGCTATTCGGAAAACGTTAAATAAACAAGCAAAGGAACTCTAGTGTGAAGTTTATTAAGTAAAAACAAAATTAACACGTTATTTTAAAACAAATGAAAAAAGACAAAAAAAAAAAACCCGGTATACTTTCACCTTAGTAGAGATATTAAAAAGATATTTATACAATTGCAACTGATCTGAGGTAACTCGAGCAGTTATTTTGCAGTCCATTGAGATCGCATATCCTTTCCACGTGTGTGTGTTTTCCTATCTTTAAAACCGTTATTCAAAAACATTCCCTTTTTGGCTCTAGTTGTATGTGCGATATGTTTTTTTTTCAAATTTATTTTTATCATTTCATTTCTATTATCGTTTTATCTGTTTCTCCGAACTCGATAACTCAATACTATGCAATTGTATCTAATCCTCTCGTAGTATCATAATGTATAGGTTTGTTGACGGACCGATTATGTTTCGAATTTTTAGTTAAATATTTGTTTGAATTGCATTCATAATGCAAAACACTCGCGTTTGATTTGGAATGCAGCTTGAAAATCAAATATTTAAAACCAAAAAAGAAATGGAGGATTTTAAACGACAGCGAAAAGTTTTGTGTGATACAGATACTCTTGTTCGTGATCATTTCAGATCCCTTATTTCTTCTCTTTTTAAAAAAATCAATCTTTTACTATCTTAAAGCTCTGTCTGTGGGCGTATGAGTTGTGAGGAACCCTCAATTCCGTACCTGGATTTGTTGTGATGTTGCGCGATGAAGGTGGCTTTTTCCCTACATGCTGCGAGAAGCTGCTTATTTATTGGTCGAGCGGCAAGAGGCCAGTGGGCGTGTCTATTGAAGCAGAAAATCGGCTTTCAAGATTTTGGTGCAAGTTAGAGAGCTGATTGGATGATGAGAATAATAACTATGATTGGCTGCCCAGATGGTACTAAAAGTTCTTTAAAATTAAGTGAGAGGAGCAATGTTCTAAATGGAATGCGAGAGAATCTTACAATCTGTTCGTTCTTTTATTTTGAGCTTAATAATATAGTGATAAAATCAGATTTTGCACTGGTATCCACTTTCAAACCAACCAATGTAAAGAACTTGAAACCACAAAATATTTAGTTTGTATTATACCTTTAATTATCCTAATCCATGATGTAAAAGTACAATAATCTGTTAACCTTGTCCGCACCAACTAGAGTGCTACTGTCTCCTAAAATAAAGTTAAAGAGAGAAACACTCGTGCTTTGAATTTGGCGAAAATAAAAGACATAAATCATAATTATCGACAGAAAAAGAATATTTTTGTTGGAAATATTCCAATGTTTTTATCCGAGAATATTTTGGTACACATTAACCCTATCATCCCCCATTAAAAGTTGACTTCACTGTGCTGAACCACAGTTAAAAACAGAGGACTCTATACTTCAATTCGTAGCTCATATAACATTTTTCAAATTAACTCTATTAAATTGAATCATGAATTGACAGTTATTAATCCTTCTTCTTCAATGGCTCGACAGCCCTGGCCTTCTCCAGAAGTTTTCTCCAGGCATCTCTACTTTTGGCAGCAACTGCCCCAAGGTCTATTTCCATGGACTTCGCCAGAAAAATTTTCTTGCAGCAACGATCTTCATTCATTCTAGTCAGATGACCAGCCCATTTAAGTCTCTATAACTTGAGTTATTTGCCCAGAAATGTAATATTTATGTACATTTAAGCTGGAAATATTCTGATATTTGTAAATTAAATTTATTGGCAGAAGCGAACCTTAAGGTTGTCTTCATCTGAAGTAAAAGAATAGATCTCTCTTTTTCTCTTAAACTTGGACTCAAAAAAATGCTACTATGTTAATATTATAAATTGGTTTCATTATTATGTATAGATCTGCCTATTTTATTGTTGAACTCCTGCCTTTGTGTCAGTATTCGAATCTTTAAATGTACTCAAATAAATGTGTTGTGTTCGTTAAGCTCTTAACTAGAATATATACATAATTTAGTTGTAAATCAATTGAAATTGATGATATGATCGCGTTTAACTGCGTATATATCCTGTAACTGCATCCAATACATCTTATGGTAACATCTCGCATTGCATTCACTATAAAATAGGACGACGTTAATTTTAGCTTTAGAATAGAATTCGTCTTTTGTTCCCGTTTTCTCATGGATTATCCGCTGGAAAACAACTTGTTAAGTTCAGAAGCATACAATCGTAAGTTCGTTGACCGTGCAGATTACTCAACATGAACACTTGCTGGACCGACTGTTTTTATTTTGTCAAGCTCAGAGGAGTGAACTGCAAGTTCCTGGAATAACCCTCCCACAATAAACAAACGTCTTGGGGATTCCGTTTCCTTCCCCCACATTTCTTCTTTTTTACGTGCAGTATAGCATTTCAGCGGGAAGATAAAAATCGCTGTTGTGTGTCGTGAAATGTACCTCAGCGAAGTCTAGACCGTTTCCTTTTTAGATAGATCCTTCAGAAACTTTAAAACCACTCTAGTTAGTACTGATTCTAAAATTGTTCGTCTGGGGGTAATATCTTTATGATCTGTGTTGGATGGTCTTGAAATTTTAGCTCCTGCCATGAAAATATTGCGTATATTACAGTATTGAAATCAACCAGTAGCGCACTCGGTAATTTTCAGGGGGGGTCCACGGTCGAAAGTGCTCGATTCTCGTATCACATTCTCCAATACGCCACCCAACATTTTCTTTTGATCTTTTGATTGTGTCGATTTTCGGAAACAAACAAAAACAATAAAAAATTAATTACTGACTGAATAATTAGCATTAATTAATAAAATTAATTATTACCAACAAAAACTCAATAATTTTACGTACTATATACATAGAATTATAATCAATCGGAAAAAATTTCAGTGGCGCACACAAGAGGGGGGTCCGGACCCGAGGACTCCCCTTCTTGTGTGCACCACTAAATTCAACCAAGTTATTAGCATTGCAATCTTTTTAAAAAATGGCATAATTCTTGCAGGCTAGGTCTTAGAATTGTTTTAAAAGCAGTATTATTTGAAAATCGCGTTAAATTTTAAATTTGTGCATACTTTTTTAAAAAAAATATACTTGGTACATTTTACGATAATATTCAAGTAGTTTCAGTGATTATTATTAGAAGTAGTATTGACACTCTCTTTTATGTGTGCATGTTTTTCGGTTACCATGGCAACACATAAATACGTCAATTGTTTCGAAATAAAATATAGGTATTTAGTATAACGTATCAAAGTATATTTTAATGTCAAAATATATTCTTTATAGTAAATAGTCGTCAAAATTATGCTCTTAGTTTTGAATTTGTAAGCTACATATTTATACTGAACAATTTTTAGATGTATTATTTCCTCATAGGGAGACAACGCTACGTGTGACTTAATAAAATACTTTTCAAAATCAAGATATTCTTGAGTGAGTTTTGAGACTTAAAAATCACTTTATTATTCTTTTTTTACTCTTAATCGATCACTATTACTTAGAGATTGAGTCTCCTATTTAGTTATTTATTTTGAGTAATATTTTTACTTTGAATTTATCAAGCAAGTCAAATAATTCACTTTTAATATTGCCTAGTAATTATTGAAAATTTCAGTTTTGTAATAGGCAAATACACATATAGAAAGGTTTTGTAAGTAAGTTTTGTTGTTTCATGTAAATTCTTTACTTCACAGAACGGTTTATACTATTCTTATTGTGTTTTTGAAAGATATATATTATTTCGACTTCACATTTTCATCGTATTACACTGTTAGTTGTTAGTGGTGATCTATAATTTGGTTTATTGATTAACTTAATTAATGTTAATGAAAAGAGGACATTTTAGATAGTACTTCATTATCATACTTTCAAGTTATTCTCCATGAAGGTTGAAGTGAAATTTTAGGAATCTGTTTATAGACGGGTATTATATAGCTAATTAGAGAGAGAGAGATCAATTAAAAGAGAAATTTAATTAGTGCTTAGTTTTCTCTGATAATTTATGAGAAATTTTAATATGATTAAATTTATTAGACTCTTTTTTTCTCGCTTTAATGTTCGTGAATGAGTAATGAGTATTGTAAGGAACCGTCTCTCATTATCTTAAATGAACACTATTTAATTCATACGAGGATTTATACTTCACAAGTCATGCATTTGCTATATTTTTGCTTATAGTAAAATAGTGCTTTGAAAATAGTGATGAATTCCTAAAAATTTGAACGTTTACCGAAGAATTTCCATGAAAATTCTTGTATGAATTAAGCAGTGGTCATTAAAATAATGGTAAAATTCTTAAGAATTTCTGAATAGTATCTAAAGAATTGGTATAAAAATTATCCTCGTATGAATTAAGTAATGTTTATTGAAAATAAGTTGTGAAATATAAATTCAATGAATGAATGAATTTCATAGCATATTAATAGTGACTCTAAAGTTAATGTTCAGATTTTAAGGAATTGTACCATTGTTTTCAATGAACACTACATAGTTCATATTTGAATAATTTTTAAAGTAGTATCATAAATAATATTAAAATTTTTTAAGAATTTCATCATTATTTTCTGTGAAAGATATTTAATATATACAAGAATTTTCAATTTGAATTTTGAAGAATTCCATCATTTTTTTTCTATGAATACTCCCAAATTCGTAAAAGAAATGAATACTCCCAAATTCGTAAAAGAAGTTTCATAGAAATTCTTTAGTTATTGTTCAAATTTCAAAGAATTTCATCATTATTTTCTATGAACATTCCCAAATATATGCAAGAATTTTCATGGAAATTCTTAAATTAATATTCAAATTTCAGAGAATTTCATCATTATTTTTTATGAATATTCTCAAATTAGGTTTCATAGACTTCCTTTTGTTAATATTCGAATTTCAAAGAATCCCGCTATGATTTTCAATGAACACCACTACTGTAAACAACAAAAGAAAATGAAAAATTGTGAAATATAAATTGATTAGATTAGTAAGTGATAAAAAAAAAAACCCGCTATCACAAACAAATATAAAAACTATCTCCAATATCCTTTAAAATCTGTTAGTACTACCAAAAAAAAGTTTTCTTTTTAAAGAAACCTTGATTTTTTGCTATTTCTCTGAGGTCTCAGTTCAATGTGTTAAGTAATGTATTTGGGAAAAATTTGCTCTATGTCTGCCTGTTTTTTTTTTCCTTTGAGTCCGTGCTATCTGCCTTAAAAGAATTTTTCACATGCACGTATGTCTAATTGAAATAAAAATTATTAATAGATAATTTCAAAGCAAAGAATCATTTATCTAGATGCTGTAATTAACTTCATTTGAAAAATATTTTGATTCTACATTTAATGAATTCTCCGAAAAGAATGCAGTCAAAATACATTAACTTATCTACAGGTTAAGTGCTATAGATTTGTGTTCCTGGCTACTTTAAATTCTTTTTATGTCCATATTCTTCATTTTACTTGTCTGCGTTAACCCTGGAAATGGAAGATGGTACAATCTTCTTTCGTTGTGCATTAATTTTACTAATGAGATTTTTGAGTCTTAAGTGCGATTAAAAGATTTTACAAAAAAAAAAAAAATTGTTATATATCTGTTTCGCGAAAGAATTAGCTGAGAGAGAGAGACATTTCTTTAAAAAATTTATCTGTTTTGATTTAGTATAAGCATTTTTCACTCAGTTATCTGAATATGCTTTTATTGTTCTTATTATGTCTTGTTATCGTTACAAAATCGTTTGGGTTTTTCCACTCAGGTAAAAATGGTAGATTGGAATCATTTTCTAGATTAACTTTTTTTATATCAATAAATAGATTGTTGTAAGAAATATAGAACTCTTTTTGAGATAAAATTCCATTTTTCTTGTTTTTCAATTTAGAATGCAAGTCCATTTACTTATTGTTCAACTTATATTACTTATAGTTTTTTTATGTCTGTTATTGTTAAAAAAACTTGGGTTTTTCCGTTCGGATATTAATGGTAAATTGGAATAAATTTTTGTATTATTTTTTTGTATTTCTACATAGTTGTGGGGAAAATAGAACATGTAATGATTTAATATTTTTTCAATTCAGTATATTATTCCATTTATTTGTTGCTTATTTTATATTATTACTCACCGATACTTTTTTTTTTTATTTTATTTTTTATTTTAATGTACCAGTTACTAAATCTTCGATTGCATTGAATGGTAGAAGAAAAATATCTGATGCCAAAAAGTAGATTTATACATTTTATCATAATTTCACAAACGTATGTTAGATTTTCGTTAAAAAATATTTTATTGAAAACTTAGGTTATCATATAATAATATTCCAGATTTTTTTTCTATTTTACATTTATATAAAAAATCTTCCAATTTCAAATGCGAGCTGTTCTTTAATTTTTTTAAAATTAGAATATACATAAGTTTTAAATTTTTAAAGAAGTATTTACTTCAAAAGTGTAAAAATCTTTTATATATAAAAAAAATTCTATTCCAAAGAAGCCAAATGATGTTGAAATGAAGTGAAACTCATTTTGTCGATTATCCATTTATTACACACAGTTAATTTAAAATTATTCTAATGCAATTTAATGTTTTCCCCAACAATAGATTAAAAATAAGTTCTCATTTTAACGTAGAAATTTATTTGTAAACGAGCACAATAATTGTTCGCAAAAAGGATTTGAAATTCTTATTTTGTTTACAAAATAATAATTTGTTATGCTAAAAATATTCTTTTTTCGTTGCTGCTAATTGAAATAATCATCTTCGCAATTTTATATGCATTCTGCAACAATTTTCTTCTTTTTCTAATGATATCTGTTTTCTAACATTTAAACTTGTTTTATTGAAAATTTAAGCAAATTTTAGTATATTTTCGTATTTATAAGATTTTTTCCCTTTATTTAACTGTTTTCAAAATTATACATTTAACAATTGTTTTTTCATTATCTCTCCTTCGCGCTGTTTATTTAATACAGAAAGCTTTAATCTTTTTATATTTTGCATTTAAAATAAAAAAAATTTAGCATTACTTTTATTTGTCTAGAATTCTTAAAAAAAATTTTTTAAAAAAAACCGATGTGGTGTGATTAACATATATCTAGTATTATATCCAAAATAGTGATCTTTTAGTGTTGTCGCTTTAAGTAGGATAAATGGACAGTTGCGCTGTTCCTAGACATTGTTATTTTTCATCCCATCATGTCATTGTGATATATTATGAATGATATACATCTTTTTTTACTTTCCAATATCGTATTATGTTCAGTAATTTCTCAATGTATCTACTCTTCCTCAAAGGACGAGAAAGAATTACAATGTATAGAGCATACAGAAAAAATTGTTTTTGAGAAATATGGTTGCTTGAGTGTTATTCAGTAACGCTTTTTCTCCTTGAAAAATTATTTAATTTAATAATTTGTGTTTTGATAATAAGTTATTGTAATATATACCGGCTGAGACAAGAGTTCGTTGTAACTTTTAAAGATTAATTAAAAAGGAAGATATGATATTATAAAAAGTGTAGCTTACAAGAAAGGGTTCACAAAAAAGTCGGATTTTTTAAGCGGCAAAAATATTTTTAGTCGTGCCCGCGTAAAATCAAAGAGGTGTTGTGACGTTTTTGCGTCACACAACTGAAAAGTCGACTTTTTTTTGTGTGTGTATAGGATAACGCATTCCTATGCACACATGCACTTCTTAATATTGCGAGGTCCTGTCTTCTGTCATCGCCCCGGCAACCTTTGACCATGAGAAAAACCCCATTCCGCCCACGAACCGGATATAATTCGAGGATAAAGTTGCTACCGCCCTTTCCCCCCATCCCAAGAGCCTGGAGAGGGCAGAGGTAATCCGTTGGAAAACATAGAAGAGAACGGTTGTGATCTCCTCCTTCACAAATGTCGTATTCTGAACGCTAATGAAATAACTAATATTTTGAATAACTTCAATGTAAATGTATATACTGGAATTAATAACCATGACGTAAATAAACCAAATATTTAAATTCATAACGCTCACACTACTATTATTTTTCTCAAACGTCACATTGTGTTATCCATAATAAGCTTCATGCAGAGTTGCGCACCTCCGTACTATGCCAATCCAGTAAATCGATTCCTATTGGTGACCTTCCTTTGGTGAAGACCGAGTTATTCGCGAAGGTTGTGAGATTGCATGGCCACCATGTTCAGCCGACCTCACTCCATTCGACTTCTGGTTGTGGGGCTATTTGAAATCTCTTGTGTACCATTTATTCCCGTCAACATTGGCCGAACTCAAAGGTTCTATCTGTCGTGAGGTTTTTGCAATTCATTCCGATATCTGTAACGGGCATTGTAAGCCGCCTTAGTTGTGTCGAACAATGTTGTGGAGGTCATGTTGAAGAATTGTTGCTGCAAGAATAAATGAATAGATCGTACTGTTATATACATTGTGTTTCGGATTTTCAGCTCCTTCTACCGGTGATTTTTTTAACTAAAAATGTTTTTGACACTAAAAAAAATCCGACTTTTTTTGTGAGCTCTTTCTTGCAGACGTACTTCTTTATCATCCTTTCTTCCTTTTTTAATGAATTTTTTAAGTTAGAACGAACTTTTGGCTCTCCCGGTATATTGATTAATCGTTATACAATTCTTCATATGCTCAAGCAGACCAAGGCTGACTCGCTGATCCTCCTCCAGTTGATCCTATCAGTCAGGACGAGTTTCCATCGATTGGTTCCCATTAGCTTGAAGTCCTTTTCAACACCAACTAACCATCGTGCAGGTGGTCGTCCTCTATGCCTGGTCCCTTCAATTTTCGAAAAGTTACTTTTTTTCAATTCCTACTATTAGCTCACAATCTCTATATATTTATTTATTTATATATTTATTTATTTATCTTGGTGGAATTTTCAATCGTTAATAAAATACATTTTAAAGCGCTCCATTGAGCTGAAATTTTATATACAGGATTATTTTAGATCGCAATACAATAATATAATAATAATTAATAATAATTAATTGATTAAAACTAATTATTTAAAGAATTACAAATATAACCACGTGGGCATCATTTTTGGCGACTTAGCGACCCTTTTAGCGACTTGTGTCAAAACTTGAAAATGTTTTTTCTCACGTGTTAAAGTATTCAGTTCAATTAAAATTTATATAAACGATTGTTTTGGATGACAATACGATATTTTAATGATAATTAATAAAAATTAATTACCACTTAATGTTGTGATTCTGTCCTATGTATATACATATTTATATTAATTGTAACTATTTAATAAAAAGTAGTTAAAATAAAATTTTTCTTTGTTAATCTCAGTAGGAATTGACTTAATTTTTTTTTTATATTACTTGTTTGGTAGAAAAAGCATCGGCATATCTGTACAGATAGCCCAGCCACTTAATACGTGATGCTTTTATAGTTCTCATAATGTCAGTCTCGCCATATTTCCTGTAAATTTCATGATTGTAAAGAATTCTCCTTTCATTGTTCTCTTGAACTGGTCCAAAGATTTTCCTTCAGATTTTTCTTTCAAAAATGAGTAAATTTTCTTCCTCTGCTTTATTGAAGGTCCAATATTCACTTCCATACAGAGCAATATGCCTGATTAAAGTTTTAAATATGGTTGGCGATCTGAGATCGATTTTTTTAAATCGATATGTAGCACTGAATCGATTCAGTGAATCGATATTTCATCTTAAAAAATCGACATTCGATTTTTTTCCGTTTTGGTAAAAACCAAAAAGTTGGTAAAAACTATAAAAAATGAAGAATATAAGCACTATTTACCGCAGGCAGTTGTGCACCTGAAGTATTATCCTATACTTTACTGGCAAGAACAGAAAAAACTCTATCATCACTTTCATTCAATAGCCATGATCATATATGAGTATCGTGGGATCATCTGTTCCTTGTGAGGGCCTTTTTTCGATTGCCGGCAACATCGTAAGTGATGAGCGGAACCACTTGGATCCCAGTAGACTTGAGAGACTATTGTTTTAAAAAGTTTAGATATTAAACATTGGAAATTATAAGCTATATAATCTATTTTCTAAACTTTTTAATGTAACAAATACATTTAGAAAATAAATGTCTTCTTTTATATCTGATACTTCGATATGGTAATGAAAATAATTGTAATTGTCGAATTCCCTGAACTAAAAAAATCCCCTGATTTTACTGATAAGATATCGTTTATTATGGTATTTTTCTTGTTTTTCATAAAATGGATTTATATATTTCCATTGCAAATGCAGACTTGGGAAGAAAAATCGATTTTTTTGTGAATCGATCTTTTTTGGAAAGAATCGCCATCCCTAGTTTTTAATATACTCAACTTGGTGTTTATAGAAATACACTTAGACTTGAATTGATTTCTGAGTCCATGAAAACTGATATTAGCCCAACAAATTATATTGTTTATTTCAATTTTCAGATAGTTGTTACATGAAATCAGAGTTCCTATATATATATATATATGTAGGATATTCCATTTGTAAGAAGTTAGATCATATCACATTTACCGAGGTCGGCAATTCTAATCAAAACAGTATTCCACATCAATCTGCCATATCTAGCGTCCTGAAAACGCCGACATGAACCATTTTCGCCAGAGGCCCACTCAACCTTCACGAGAGAAGTCGTTTCGCGCGTCAGCGCATTGTCCGCGCCAGGCGGTGGTAAATCTTAATAGTACCATAACGAAGCCCTATCATTCGGTCCGCGCCAGGCGCATAAGTCTTAATAGCACCATAGTGAATTCCATTTAATCTCAATTGCCTCCCTTTAAAGTAATGTGATCTTAACTTCCTATTCTTCCGAAATATGTTTATCTAACTTTCCCCATTCTTTTGAAATATTCCCCATGTAAATACCCCCTATAATTCTTAATAATAAATTGTTTAGTTTTCAACTAGCTTCTCTTGAACTATGTTGTCTACTTTATTTCAAAAATTAACTAACACACCCTAAAAAACCCCTAGACACCACGCCATAAAACCCCGCCATCTGAAGAAGAATCCACCTTTTTGGAAGATTTCGTTGATTCCCACAGAAATAATTACTGATGATTTATCAGTCATATAAGGTGTACTGTGTTTTTTTATTATGTTCTTCATTAAAAAGAAAGGAAATTCCCTAAAAAGAAGAATTTCAGAGCCATCGTCATGCTGTTAATAACAAAAATTGTGTTTGAATTTTAAAGTATATATCTATATGTTTAAAAGCATACTGTTTATCTTAAAATACTATTTTTCTATTTGTGCATATTTAATCGCCTCGTATAAATTCTCTTGTAAGTATATTTTCTAAAAATATTATGAAATCGATGAATATTCCGTTATTTTAATCCTTTTTGTATTTCATTTAAAAAACCAATTGATTTATTGTGGTTTTGATATGTTGTACAATATGCAAAACTAAGTGATTTCGTTTTGTTGCGTCACTGACCTTGACTGTGCGCTCTTTAGCATTAGAAATTCATAAATCCATCATTCTCAGGATAAATATTTCCTGCAATTTCGATACTGATCTCTTACATTTTCCTCCCCACAGCTGTTGTGTAATAAATTAATCATTTCCTGTATTTTGGAGAAGAAATTACACTGAATCATTTTTGTTTTTCATTTAAACATCGTTCATTTTTATAGTAATTTATTGATGTAACATTTTAGATGATCCAATTTTAATGGTGTACTTTTATCATTCAATATATGAATATTTTCTTTTGAGTTCATTTCTGGACAGAATTATTATGCTTTTCATTGAAAACGTGTGCTTATTATTAGAATTTGATGATGAGATAGATCCTGAATGATTTTATTTTTGTATTGGTGTAATAAAAAATATATATATGAGCTTTTTTTTCCTAAGTGACTAACTTCTAATTATTGTTTCTGTTTTGAATGATTAAATTCTTTTTTCATTTTGTAATAAATATCTCAGTTTTTTAAAAAAAAAAACAACAAGATTTACTTCTTAATTTATTTACTTTCAAATTCTTTTTTATTATAACAAAATTAACTGATATATTAAATGTTTTTATAGAAGTTTTTTTGTTGAAATTAAGAATTGAAGTATTTCAATTCTAAGTATTACACGTTTTAGCTCACACTATTGTTTTAAACATTATTGTCTAAAAATATTTTTGGAAAGCGTAAAAAGTTTTGAGTATTTCATTGCATTTTAATGTATTTTGGTGCATTACAATTTTATCTTTTAAGAATTTTGTTAATTTAAAGCGAGATTTGCTGTACTATAGTGATGGCCCATTGTTATTGTTGAACGCGACAGTTTAGTTAATTCTTTTTAGTTACCAAATAAAATTAAATTTAAATTTAAAATGGCCTATCTCGGCAAGGTCGACGTGAAGATTTATTCGTCTTAGCCACAGAACTAAATTTAAAATTGATAAATCTATGACCATCGCTACCTCAAAGACCCAATTACTAGTAGTGAAGAATATGACGAAGATCTAACCAAAAAAACCTGGCTAATGTAACGATACAGTAGAGGATCGTAAGGCCAAGAAGAAAAATTACGCATAGAAGAAGAAAGAATACACATCGAAAATTGGAAGTTTGATGAACAAAAAACGTAAAGACGAATTTGAATTGGAAAAAGTTGGAGGATCCAAGCGCAATTCTGGTAAATTAGGTGCTGATACATCCGAAGGCAGTAATACCAAGAATTTCACGTCAAAGAAGTGTCAAAAATTTATACATCGTTTCGATTTGAAAGAAGACATCGTCTTATCTTAAATTATTCTCGAACGTCAAGCGCAGATACTGATATAAATCAAGAATTTTGGTTTTCTTACTCGTTAGGCTTATTATCATTGAAATATCTCACATCATAAAGCAGAGAGCCTGATGACAAAGTTCACCTACGAACATGTTAAAGACTTACTACTGAACAACGTTTTAAGCTAACACCACCAGAAAAATTTCGACAGCTATTTGTTTTCATCAAAAAGGTTCTGAAAGAACATGGATTGATTTCTACCATGAATTAAATACTTACTTCAACGGTTGATAGACGGTTTAAAGATAGATACTTTCGAAAAATTATCTGATCTTAATCATAACGGATCAACTTAAACGGAAAAACACCTTTCGAATTTAAAGAATATTACTTTAGATGAATGGCCAAATATGAACTCCTGTTCAATTAGCAGAAAACTCGAAGAATTCGAAGACGTGTTAAAAACCTCGAAGCAAAAAGGGCAATCCATTCGGCGAAGAAAAACAAGAATTCAAACCCATTGAAAACTCGTAGATATGAAGCACCGAGAAAAATTCGAATACCATAACAGAATACAAGAAGTTTCCAGCGTCAACAAATTTCCAACAAAACATGAATCTCCTGTCACCAAGTACGAAAAATGTTCAAAGATGTCAAGACAATGCACAGAAAGGGTATTACAAACAAAATTACGAAAAGCACCCAAAACTACAATGCTCAGACGAATTATTCAAAGTCACGGAAATTCAAAGAACGTCCAGAGGAAAGTCCTGTAACACCATCGTTACGGAAGGTTTACGTACTAAAAGAAATATTTTTCGAAAGAAGAAAATCACGTCGCTTATAGACAGTGGTAGTACCGTAAGTTTGCTGCGAGAGAACACAAGCAGAAGAATCATGGACCCAACAAAATTCTCGAAGAATAAAATACCTCAGGTATTGGCGAAGCACAGGTGACAACTATCGGTTCCTTTGAACATGAATTTGAAATCGACAATGAAAATTATTCATTGACTTGGTATGTTGTACCTGCCGATAAATTGTACCCGCTGAAGCAGTTATTGGGTCAGACCTTTTGGAACAAGCATCGATAAGTTTCACGAAAGAAGGAGTTGGGGTCGCATCAAAAAAATCAAGCACTTATGCAAATATTCGCTGAAAATCTTCGCTAGGCTATTGAGCCAGACCTGCGTCATGTTGAAAAATTGCCGAATTAAAAAAGGAACTCGAGAAGTTAATACAAGATTATAAGCCAGAAAAAAATAGCATCTACCGACGTCACATACAATGAAAATTATTCTGAAAGACGAAGAACCAGTATGTCAACTTTTCACCTCGTCAACTAGCGTTCACCGAAAGACAAGAGGTAAAAAGAAAGACGGATCGTCGAGAATGTATTGACTACAGAAAGTTAAACCGGAAAAGACATACAACAAAAGAAGAAAGATAGCTCCAATGTACAAAGAAGGAATTATACGTCCCGAGTTCATCGGAATATGCAAGTCCTGACCGTAATGGTAAAAAGAAAGATGAGATGCAGAATTTTACTGCTTTTTATGTCTCAGAAGAGGAAAACTGGAAAAAAAACTTCAACTAGAAATGTCAAATCTTCAGAAAAATTTCCCAAACTGATCAAAAAGTAAGCTGAGACTTTGGAAGAATTGGACAATTTGAAATCTAAGCATGAGCTTCATAAGCAAGATCGTAGCCCTCCCTTCAAGATACTCGAGTAAATAGTATAATGCGCAATTTGGAAACAGAGAAATAGTGCACCAAAAGTGAATTTAGAAATAGATATGAAGTGGTAAAGCCATTACCACGAAGGACCGAACTCACCACCACCTCAGCTGATTTAATGAAATATTTAAGTACAAATTAAATTTTGGATAGTAATTATTATATTTAATCTTTTCATATTATATCCTTTTCGAGAAATTAATTGCTATTATGCGGTAAAAACTCGTTTCCAATAATTATCTTATATTCGTTTGTGAAAATACCTTTTATTATATTTCAGTATTGGCCTACCTCGACCTATTTGAAGGATATGGTGTTTGTGATTTGGTATTTAGTTAATTGCAAGTCGCAGTATAGAATATTTTTGGTATTTTTATGTTTTATTTTAGATCCGGAATTGTAAATATCGGGTATGCATCTTTGATCTGTATATTTTATTATAATAAGAACAATATCTTTTTTGGTTATTGCATAAACATTCATATTTAAAAATTTATGGTTATAGCTGAACTAATTCTAGCTTTTAGTAAATAATTTAGTCAATACGAAGAGCTGAGAGACCAGCTCAGTCAGAGAGGTGAATTTTGTGGATATCCATTTGTAAGAAGTTAGATCATATCACATTTACCGGAGGTCGGCAATTTAATCAAAACAGTATTCCACATCAACGCCATCTAGCGTCCTTTTTGAAAAACGCCGACATGAACCATTTTCGCCAGAGGCCCACTAACCTTCGTCGTGAGAGAAGTCGTGTTTCCGCGCGTCAGCGCATTTTCGTCCGCGCCAGGCGGTAAATCTGGCCAGTACCATAACGAGTTCCTATCATTCGTCCGCGCCAGGCGGTAAGTCTTAATAGCACCATAGTGAATTCCATTTAATCTCAATTGCCTCCCTTAAAGTAATGTGATCTAACTTCCCTATTATTCCGAAATATGTTTATCTAACTTCTCCTCTATTCTTTTGAAATATTCCCATGTAAATACTCCCCTATAATTTTTAATAAATTGTTTAGTTTTCAACTAGTTTTTCTTGAACTATGTTGTCTACTTTATTTCAAAATTAACTAACACACCCTAAAAAAAACCCCTAGACACCCTCACGCCAGTGTTCGCCATCTGAAGAATCCAATCTTTTGAAGCTCTGGTTGATTCCCAAACATATATATACATATATATAAACTGCTTTACAATTTCAAAAGTATAGTTGCCTATCTTCAAAGGAGACAGATCCAGAGATTTGAAATCAAAAGCTTTGTTTTGTCCGCATCAATAACTAGTCCCATCTCTTTTACCGCACTCTCAAGCACCTACAAAAGCGTTGAATACAGAGATTGCAATTAATCGATACAAATTCTTTTAATAATCACGATGGATTATTTTTTTATTAATTTAATGTTATATTTTTATAATAGTAAAATAGGATGTAAAGATAAACAAACGATGCATGGTTTTTTTTTCGTATAGAACTTTTAATGCATAGATAAATTAAAGTAACACAAACTCGTTTATTGATTTGTGAGTAATGGTTTTATGATTGGATGCACAATGTAATAAGTTAAATTGAAAAGTCAATTACTAATGGAAGAAATTATTATTCCTTTAAAATATATGACGTATGTTCTAACATAGGGTTTGCGTTCAAGACAGAATTTTTTTAAAAAAAACTTTTTAAACCCATGACGTCATTTCTGGTGCCGCGTCTACGACTGGAAGATAAATGAAATAAGCTCTATATTATGTTTGAAAATGAATTAAATGTTTTTTTTTTTTAAGGAATATTTTCCCATTAATTATATATATATATATATATATATAAGCAGACTTCCTAAAAAAACATTCTTCTTTATTTTTTTGCTTGGACATGAAAAAAATAAGAAGAAAAAGGAAAAATAAACGAATTTTCCCCAGTTACAGACAGGCTCTTATTTTTCTGTATTACTTAGAAAGGATAAAAATATCATTAGTCTTAATATGTTTTATAACCTTGGATATTTCGTTCACAAGTAATGAAGTACGGTCAATGGAGGGGTGGGGGCGGAAAGGCTTTTCTTGGTTGGGTATTATGGACTATTAGTTGATTTATTTTTTACCTTTGAAATAATTTCGGTCCTTTTTAGATAAAAACATTACTTTGAACCTTAATTTAGCATCATGTCCAATTTCTCAATTAAGTTGTGTGCAAGATTGTTCATTAAAATGTTACTCTTGAAATATCTGATTGGATATATTTTTTTTAAAATTTATTTCTTTACAAATATGTGAATATTATTTTCTCTGTAATTGGGCTATTTTCCTCCAGCTGTAATGTTAAGAATAGGTAATTTTATAAGTTAAATATGTGCAGGGTGATTCTAAAATCATAGGATAAACTTCGGAGAGTAATACTACCTCTCATTAAAACAAATCCTTTTTTGAATAGAAATATAGGAGCAGGTGTAAAACAAACAAATAAACAACTTCTTCTATGGCTTTACAGCCTCGGGTTGGCCGCAAGAATTTTCTTCCAGGTTGGCAAGAATTTTCTTCCTTTCATTTTTTGGCCATGGTTTTCCAATTGGGCACTCGTAGAGTAGCAAAATCTCTTTCTAGGCAACCCACCTGAGGTTTGGTCGATCCCTAGTATTTATACTAGTGGGATTAGCCAAAAACATTTTGTGTTAAACGTTCTTTGTTCATTCTAATAGCTTGGCCAACTCGTTTAATTCTTTGGCTTTTTGTATATTTGTCAACGTCTGGTTCCCTGAAAGCACGGTAGAAATCTAAATTGGAACGTCTGTTCCAAATGCCCTCTACTTTAACAAAGAAACATAAACACACACTTAAAAATGAGATATGAAAGGATACAACCTCGTTGCAAAGTACTTTTTTGCTGTAATATTTACAATAAAGGTACAGAATTTAATAGTAATTAAAGGTTGACAGCGTTCATGGAGTGATTGCTTAATTTCAAAGTCCCCAGGTAGAAGATGCTTTGCAAACGATTACCCAATATGTATGGTATTCTGAAAGGTTCTTCCAACCGAGCTTCCTTGCTCGTGTGCTGTTCACAGTTGAGGCGATTTTTACTCAAGTATGGATAATAGCAAGTACACACGCAAGAAGTCCATATGCATTTCTAACTTCGATTTTTTGTAGATGCTTGTGAGTGCATTGAGAACGATTTTCTCATAGGCTTATATTTTTTACCAAACGATTTGATGACCGATGCTATTACAGTTTTGGCACCCTGCTTCTTAATTTCCCCCGTTTTTCGTAGTTAAATGTGGTTTCAGCATAATGATGCGCTAGCCATTTCAATATGGATGTCCACAATTAAGTTGCATTTCACTTTTAAAAGGGGGTTTGATTTCAGGGGAGGCACCCCTTTGATTGCCGATTTAGGGCGTGGTTTTTTTTATGGGGCATCTAAAGTCTATCATTTATGAGACTCCAGATGACTGTGATCAAGAATTCTTCGCTGGACTATACATCGCTATTGCACTTGGGCAAAAAGCTCCTACCTACTTCTAGGAAGCTGTCTGCCAATCATACTGTGAAATTTATATTATTGTTGGTTATCGTAATGGGCTAAATCAGAGGTACTTAACCTTTTTTTTTTTTGCCGGGCCTCATACCTGTGATAAGTATTTCACGCGGGCTGCAACATGAGGATGATGGAAAAAAACACTATAAGACCAAAGCAAAATTGGATCAAAATAATAAAACTACTTTTTTAGCTTTTATTTTAATTCTATTTTAAATTCTCTATCAAACACACCTAAAAATATTTACTTTTATGTATTTTTCAATTCCTACTATTAGCTCACTCTCTCTCTATTTATATATTTAATTATCTTGTTCAAATCTTCAGTCGTTCATAAAATACTTTCCATTCATCCAATCAAGTTCAAATAAATTTTTTAAAACTTGTATTAAACAAATATTAATTTTATTAATTAAATTTAATTAAAATAATTACCGGTCTCGGACGCCAACTTAGATTCGTCTCTATTGTTGTAACAATGTAACTGCAAAAAAAGACTAAAGTTGGCGTCGAAAACCTGTTTTTCAGCCGAATTAGCCAAACCGGGTGTGCATTGTTACAACAATGCAGACAAAGCATGCTCTTTTTTCAATTCCTACTATTAGTTCACTCTCTCCTTATATATATATATCGAATAGTCCTTTCAATCTTTTACGTCATTTCGCGTTGGGAGCTTATTGTGGAAGGTTGAATTTTTTGATTTTCTGAATATTTTACACGTAAGTTGTTTTTTTTATATAAATTTTTATTTTCCCCTCCTTGAGACATTCATTATTGTTCTTTTCTTGCTTCATATTAATATATTATCAGGTTTTTCTTCCTCGTGTTGTATTAGGCTTAACTTTTCAACTTGGTTTTTTCCCCCTATTATGTCGAAAATTTCTGCTGTACGGGGAAGGTTGGATCCATAAAGCATTGCTAACCCTAATTCGCTGGCCTAATTCAGCGACAGATTTATAGATCATAATAGGTCTCCAGTTTAGTCCAAAGACATTTTTGTATCTACATTTGTTGTGTTTCGTGAATTCCAATTTCTTCCTGCTTTAGCTCTGTAGGTTCTAGTACTTCACTTTTATTATATATATATATATATGTATATCTTATTCAAATTTTCAGTTGTTAATAAAAACTTTCTTTTCATCCGTTCAAAGTAGAAATTGACTAAAAAAAATTTTTTTTTGTATTATTTTTACTGAGCTATGTGATAATTTCGATTTCCTTTCATCCATGACTGAGCCCCTTGTTTACATTCTACAATAAAAAAAGGGATATTGATAGCAAAATGGATAGATTTGATTGCTTGATTAGTAGACTTTGATGCTAAATTTTTAGTACATTGTTTTTAAATAATAGAATTTCTTAGTGCAATAAGCCATGACCGGGCCACTCAGAAAAGGCTGGCGGGCCGCTGGTTGAGTATCTTTGGGCTAAATTCATGTGATGTCACGGTCACATGATAAGTGTAATCACGCGTTTCCAACCTATCAGTTCAAAAATTCATGTGGCATCATAATCACATGATAAATGAAATCACGTCTTTTCAATTAATCAGTTCATGCATTTTGCTGTTGCCTACTTTTGCTTTTTGTAGAAGCATTCTTTTTAAATAGTATATATTTGTTAACAATAACAATGTACATCGGTAAACAAAATGCACTTGTTTTAAAACTGCACGTATAGGAATTTTTTTTTTTTTAAATTTAAGAAAGTTTTTGAAAGAAATTTAATACTTCAACATCTTTACCAAATTATCCAATTTGAAATTCTTAATAAAGTTTGAAAGTTCAAGTACATGTCTAAAGTAAGCTCTGAATTCAATGGAGAACACGTGATTGCATTCATCATGTGACCGACACGTATTATCATGTGACCGACACAATTTAGTACATAGTAAACACTGCTGTGAGAAACAAATTGTCGACAACGTTATAAATGAGTCATATTCTTTCTTAAAGGTTTCATTTTTAACACACTTTTATGAGTTTCACTTGTATGTTATGGAATCTTTGAACTCGATTTTTACCCACTTTAAGAGGTCAGATTTATTCGAAATTTTGCACACTTGTCAAGGACCGATGACAATACAATAATTTCAAAATTTTGTTTCATTATCCTGATCATGATGGTCAGGAATAAGGATTTCCGAGATTTGGCGACTTAATTCATTATATCGTTTCCAATTTCCACTAATTGCATTAACCATTTTCAGATTTAGCGACTAATTCCATATGCCGTTTCCAAATTTGGCGACTAAAAGATTAACGAGCAACCCTAAGACCGCAAATAGGATTGCAGTTAATGCAAATAAAACAAAAACATAAGTGTTCTTTATGTGAAAAAGGGTAGGGTGGAAATAATAAAAAAATAATGTATGTTCTTACTGCTAAATATTTTTTATTTTTATAAAAAGTATTTATACGTTTAGAAGTGATTATACGAATTATCATTACAGCAATACGTTTAAAAGGTGATAAATTTATGTTCTAACTGCTAAATATATTTTTTATTTTGATAAAGCAATATGTTTAAAAGTGATGATACGAATTAACATTATAGCAATACGTTTAAAAGGTGATAATATGATTGACATTTAATATTTCTTCTTAACACACTTTTATTAGTTAAACTGGTGTCTATAGAGACAGGTTCTTTGAAAAAAACGACATGGGACTCATCCGAGGCCCCGTAAACGGAGAGAATAAATACCCTTCAGACCCATTAATTAATATCCATTGAAGAGCAAGACTAATTCCAGCAGCCACATAATTCCGGCTCCAAATATCAAACTCAAGGATAAATTCAACAAAGAATAAATGATAGTTTTGAAAACTAAGTAGATTTATTGTAGATCGTACTAAAAAATGAGAAATGAAATATAGTTTAAAAAAAAAAACAACTTAAAAACACACTTTTATGGTGAATCGAACTCACACAAAAGTAAAAAAATAACTCTTAGTATAAGAATAAAATGATTAACGAGAAAATTAATGTCATTGTGGTAAAAGCGTGGGGTGTGCTATGTACTACATTTTTACACTAACTCAGCATCTCGGAATAGAACTAGTAAAAAAATTATAACAATAACCCCACGCTTTTATCCCAATGACATTAATTTTCTCTTTGATCATTTTATTCTAATACTAAGGGTTATTTTTTTACTTTTTAGTTCGATTCACTATAAAACCGTGGTTTTTTGTTTTGTTTTGTTTTGTTTTTTCTCTCTCTTTTAAACTATATAATTTACTGTGCATATGCTTTTGCTTCTTCGTATGTCAGCAAAAAATATGTTTTAGTGGGCTGTATCATCGGAATTTTAGAACCACTATTTATGAAATAAATCTCTGTTTATTAAATATCATTCCTCTTTTTTTTATTATTTATAGGACCACAAACCCTTTCAGCAAATGCTCAACAGAATATACATGCATTTAAAACAACCCTGTTAAATTTATAATCGCTGTGATTAAATTTTTTTTTTGCTGCATTTTTATGTAACAGATGCGAATCAAGTTAGAAGTGGAGAAAGCTATAATTTGATTTGCTCTATCGAGTATTTACGTTGAAAAATTCCTATTTGAAATTGGATCCTATTCTTAGAATTGCTTTCAGAAAATCGATGAAAGATTTCGATTGATTTTTTTTTCTATCTGGGGATCGAATGCAAATTACATGTTCTGTGTATCATTCTGTTTGATATCATTTTCCCCCGTACATTTCTTCGAAAATGTGCATATTAAACGTATCGTTAACTGATATTTCAAATTTTAAAAACTGGTAAATAATAATTTTGTATATAATCTACTGCCAGCTGATAAAAAATTGATTAGGAGGTTTCTTGTGAAAATTGTTGATTATTTTCAGCTGAATTACTACTTAAACTATTCGAAGTAAAAACTATAGGGTTCGAATCGGGATTCATAATTGAAACTATGTAAACATGTGATAGGTTATTTTAATTTACGGTTTTTGTAATTTATTGGACTCAAATAATGTGGCCGCGGTAGCCGAGTGGTATAGGTATCGGACCGTGGCTTGCCTTGTCACGAGTTCGAGCCCAGTACCACTAAAGACCCGCCGTGTAGGGCAGCGATGCACGTTAAATCTGTCGAGAGCTGAAACGTCCTCCCGTTGGTGTGGTGTGGTAGTTAGGAGAGGGGGGTGCCAGCTCGGGTGTCGTCCACGTCACTTGACCATGGTTCAAAATTACGTGGTCCGTCGCCAAAAGCCCTCGTGTAGCTAAACAGTGCGACGTTAATAATCAATCAATCAATCAATGGACTTAAATAATTGTTTTTAGTGACATGGGCTTTATATTAAAGGCAGTTTTTACCGTTAGTTCATCTTTTTCGGAAAGAAATTTGGTAACAGAAATTGCTGTAATGTTATTGACAAAACAATTCAATTATATTCGAGAACAAATTTTGTCATGTCGATTGTGAATATGCGTGTGTGTGTTTTAACCAATCATTTGTCATGAACATTATGTGTTTTTTTATGTTTTTTTCTTGGAACGTTTTTCGTTATTAGAACGTTGTGAATCTATTGTTTAATAGCTTATGCTCCAAGTTATATTCTAGCGTGTGTTTCTCTGATTGTGCATATATATTAATACATGTACTCGATCCTGTATTGTATTATATTTTTCTTGATGGTTTTAATAACCAATTTTAGAATAAAAAATATTCAAACATTTGCGAACTAAGCCTTTATCATTAGCGAAATACTGATAATAATTCGAACCATTTTTCAGTCATCTTCTGTCTTTTTTTGATAAAGGACTTGATACTTTTGAATTTAATTTTCAACGTTTTTTGTTGCATTAATAATCTTTTCGATTCAAATTTTATTAAAAAGAAATTGTCATATTCTTTTTTAAAAAAGCGTTATTTTATTATATAGTGTAAAAGTTCGTTTTCTTTTCTATTTTTTAAAAATATTTTTTTATACTTTGTAATAAATTTCACGCTCTTAAAAACTCATTTTATGGCTTTTTCTTCTTTATTAATGATTCAATTCAAAAAGTCATGTGTTAAATTTTATATTTTCTGAACATTTTTAGAATGGGAAACAGTTTTTTTTACAATGTAAATCAAACGGGAAGTAATTTAAGTATGTATAAAAGACGACGAAAAATTTTAATAACTTTAGTTTGTGTGAATATATTTTGAAAACCTTTGGTGCATGATATAAAACATATCACAAAAGTTATCTAATGTTTAATAAAAATTAAGGATTCTGATTTAATAACACACACACACAGAACATCTTCTTTGTTATTCCCTTGTGTTTGCATTATTGATTGAAATATCTGTAAAAATATTATTTAAAGAAAATATCGTATATATTTGCTGTTATAGATTACACAGAATGGTTTTACTTCCGAACAGTTAAATTTAACATTAAAATATATTCGCCCTTTTTTTTTAAAAAAAAATTGCTTTGAGATACGAAATATTTTTAAAATAATATATTCTTACCATATATAAATTAAACTGTGATGGTACCGTTTTTACGATAAGTTCAGAATTTTAAACGGGGCTTTAAACTTGTTAAATTAATTTCGAATGTAACGACGTATTTCAATAATTGATTCATTTTAAAAATTAAAAAGGAAATAGCAATTGAAACCGATGAGTCATATTACAATACGCCCTGATGTGTCATTAATCATAGTTATTTGGGGAACCCATATTTGGTCCATTTTACTACAATTAAACGAATGATGTCATTTAATAATTTAGCAAAAAATATTTAGGTTCTTTTTTTCTTTCTCCTTCCACTGAATTTATTTTCCTCTTACATATTTGCGTAGATGGTAATTATTATTTTCAAAGAAAAATATTCGCGGAACGCGTCCATGCTTTGTTTTACTTTTTTAATGAATTAAAAGATTTTTTGTTTCGGGATAATTATTTCTCTCTCTTCTACCATTTTTTTAAAATCCTTTTGCTTTTAGGTAATTTTTTTTTTCACGAAATAAATGAAAAACGTAAGCTTAAAAGAATATTAAATCAAAGTTGATTGATATTATAAGGTAGAATTCTAAAATTAGTTTTCACTTTGTCCATAGAAAAATGTTAATTTATTTTCCAATTTTTTTTTATTTACTTAAATTTCGAGTTATTCTTCTATTTCTAAAGGAATAGAAGTGAAAAGAGAAGAACGAAAGAATGGTTCGAAATTAATTTTTCCGAGATCATATTTTTCTATCGTAATCGTTTGCAGAACTTTAATGTATGGAATATTCATTTTTAAAGCAAAAATAAATACGTTGATGAATAGTTTTTAAACGTATGCAGTATTAAAATTTCATGCTGTTGCAAAATATAGCGAAACTTATTTGTTAAAAAATAATTCTATTAAACTCCATTATTTGATTTGTTTAATAAATTATGAATGATAATAAATGTTAATTTTTTGTCTCTATTGTATAGATGTGTTTTGAATTCGCTGAATTAGAATTTAGCATTGAAGTTCCAGATATCTTGATCGAATACTCTGAATTTCGGGGGAAATATGTAAAATAATATCTAAAGAGGTTATTTATTTATTTATTATGCGCGTTGTTCCCTCTAAAGTTTTGAAAAATTGCTTTAGGATCATGGTTATTTAATGATCTAAATATTTAAGTACAGTCTACAATAACAAATTTGTGATTTTGCTTCTTGAACTTCGTCATTAATATTCTTATAATTGCTTCATTCATTAGAGGAAATCTCTCGTTAGGGGAATTCTTGTAAACATTGCACAATTAGAAGGAAGAATGGGATACTTGATTGTTAATGAATTCTCATATCAGTATTATGCTTGGAAAGAGGATAATTTTAGTAATGGGAATTGTTTTTGTGTTTGGCTGTAAGTAACCTTCATGAAATTAAACTTCTGTGAATTCTTTCGCTGTCTCTTTCATTCTATTCGTATTGGTTCGATTTAGTTTCAGCGAAATTAATTGCAGCTACAATTAATAGTTTTACGTATTGGAGATGATAGTAGATCGGTAATAGTTTATGTAAAATGCATCTGAAATTTAAAATAATAGTGATAATCATGAAGGTTTTCTCATTTATTTTTTCTCTTCTTTTTTCGAAAGTATATTTATGCCTATTTTTAGTGTGTTGCCTTTTTTTTTTAATGGGTTTTTCTTAAATTTTCATTCATTGATTTATTTAAAAATGCATGCATGTTAAATGGAAGTATGGATAAATTCTTTTTGAGGGAAGTGTTATATTTATTTATTTATTTCAAATTGGAAATTTTTGTTTCTACGATGCAATTTATTATTTATTTATTGCTTTTTTATATAAAACTGAATTTTTGGGTTCAAAAAAAATATTTACTTATATTATGCAGAAACAACAGGGGGCTGTCATGTTAAACTTATTCGAATAAAAATAATAGATGGCTTTCTTTTTTATTGTATAAAAAATAAAATTATTTTGAATTAGTACTAAATTTATATTTTAGTAACATTTTTTTAAAATTTCTTCTCGACATTTTTATAATTTCTTATATTTATGCATTTGTGTAATTATTAAAGGTTTTAAAAAAATAAGTCCCCTGTTACTTTTATTTTTTATTATATTCGTTATCTGTAATGTATTATATGTTCATTCACACAGGGATGTGCTGACGTGTATTTTGTGTTTTTCAGGGAGGGGCGGTGATGGGGCGTGGCCCCTTGCCGCCTCTCGTGGCCTTGGTGCTCCTGTGCCTGTGCTGGTCGCCCACCGGAGTTACCCAAAAGCCTGAGAGGGTCGAAAAAGGTGAGTTACCCCACAAAAGACTCCTTCTTTTCTCTACCCATCCAAAATATAAAATGATATTCGTTTCCCCCCCCCCTTTGTGACCAGCATTTTGCTCTTTGAAAAAACGCGGTTTCACTTAGATCTTTTATTCGCTCAGAACGCCCCTCCTGTATTGGTATCTTATTAAAAGAGGGACTGTTTTCATCGTTTATCGAGTAAAGAGTACGATACGAATAAGGGAACACGCCTCGTGCACGGAAAAAAGTGCAAAATGTTAATATCAAATCGTCTGTCGCTGATTTAGAATTGCTTTATTTATGCGAGCTATCTGCTAAATATCTTTTGAGATATATATTTTTTAAGAAAAAAAAAATCAGACTTTTTATCGCAGGGGTGGCCAACCCAAATGACCTCGCGGGCCACTTAGGAAGAACTTTACAATCCTACGGACCGCATATAAAAACATCTATCTTTATATTAGATTTGAATCCATTACAAACGTTTGTTGGAATGAAAATTTAAAACAGATTGATATATTATTATTGTTTTCGTTGTTTTTCATGTATTATAAACATAGATAGTATAATAGTAATAATGCAATGATCAAATAATGTTTAATTTATTTAATGAGTGAGATGTCTGTTTCTCAACTCTTTCACTTAGTTTTTGCAAGCCGATCTCAATGCATGTGTATTTGCGTGTCGTAATTGACGTTGCAGATTTTCGTGCGTTAAGTTTGAGCACGATTTATGTTTGATAAATTTCAATTTAGGAAGAAAAAAAAGATTCGCAGTAACAGAGAAGCAACGTGATAAAATAATAGCAGTTATGGGATTTATATTTTTTATAAAAAAAACCCCTCTTTAAACAAAAAATATTGCACAAAATAGTCGAATTTTGTAAAGTTGTAAAGAATCTCGCGGGCCGCAAAATTATTCAAGGCGGGCCACATGCGGCCCCGAGCCGCGGGTGGGACATCCCTGTTTTTTCGCATACAAGTTAAAAAGTATCGAATTATTTTTTTAAAACAAAACACAGGCAATTGTTTTGGCTCGCGAGCCACATTGTATAAGCGGGCGATACCGGAAGGCCGCGCCTTTTTAAAATGATTGCATTCATTCGTTAACTTGACATCTCCGAAAAGGTATAAATTGTGCCATATCCAAACCAGTAAATATAAGTTAAAATAAACAGCGGTAGTTTTATTCAATTTATTTATTGTGCTACAGTCGGACCTCTATATAACGAAGTCGCAAAATCACGGAATAAAGTGCGTTATATGGAAAATTCGTTACATACAGGTTCATCTTTTAATATACTTTATATAAACCACATAAAACAAATTTTAAATTCATAAACACTATATATTAAAAAAAGTAATTATTCGCATCTTTTTTAAAATTAATATATGGTAATTTTATATATCTTACCCATCAAAGAAAAAAAGAAAAACTGCAAGGAAAACAAGAAAAAAGAATGTCGAAGAATTCGCAGAATTTTCAATATTAAAAGAAAGTAATTTTATACTAAAATTAATGCATTTTAAGGACATTTTATAATTTAAAGCATACGAGTAATATTAAACATACATTATTTTAAAATTAGAACACGGGATAACTCCACTGAGGATGAAAGAGAATATCGAAGATGTTTCTAGTGAACAGGGCAATGGGTGTTAAAGATTGCACTTGGATGAAACGTCCAGAACTCTATTGCTCTCGCCAAGTTAGGATCTAATAAAACCAGTTCAAGATTCATGACCACCATAAAATGTGTTAAAGAGAAAATAACTTGAAATGTTCAGAAATACTTTTAAAAAAAAGGAGAACAAAAATTGGATTCCAAAAGAAGAAGTTCGTTATATAGAAAATACACTTCGCTATAGAGAGGTTATTTTACGAAGAAAATCGTGAAATGTTCAAGGTTCCAGGAAAAAGTTCGCTATATAGAAAAATTCGCAATATAGAGGTTCGTTATACAGAGGTTCGACTGTATATATTGACCGAAATATAGAGAACATTTTATATTTTGTTTTCTGTCTTGGCAGGCGGCAACAAAACTCTTAACGAGCTGCTATTTGTTCACCCCTTGGGTATAATAAGATTTATGACTATCCTTAAGTCCTTAAGGTATCCGACTACGTTTGGAACCGTGATTATAAAAAAGCGCATAAATGGATAATTTTCATGATATTTAGTATCACTTAGATTAGAATACATGTGTAAAATTGTTTTAAGGACATTTTGAAAAAAAAAAGTATTTAAATACAAGATTTTGGCTAAAAATTAACTTAGAATTTTTTTTTTTCAAAATGTTCTCCTTTTATAAAAAATGCTTCTAAAATAATAATATTTTGTGCTTATATAAAGTAAAGACTTCTTCAGAAAGTCTGAACTTTTTTTTTTAAAAATTCACTTTATTTTCAGAGTTACAACCCATTGAAATAATTATCGGCGTTTTTTTCTTAAAATCTCTCCCCTCTATTGTCGTAAAACATGGATAAACCCACTTCTAAGCTATATATTTCAAAAATTCTAGTTGAGCCTCTGTACAGAGGTCTGAGCTATATACAGGCAAAATATTATTATAATAGAAGCATTTTTCAAAAAAGGAGAATATTTTGGTCATTCTATGTTCATTTTTTGTCAAAATATGTGTGTGTGTGTGTGTGTGTGGTACTTAAATAATTTTTTATTGTTAATACTACTCTTAAAATAATTTTATATACATTTTCTAATCTAAGTGATATTAAATATCATAAATATTATCCACATTTATAAACTTTTGCAAAATCACGGTTCCGAACGCAGTTGGATACCTTAAAAGACACTTTAAATTTGTTGGGTGCTAGAGAGATTTGCATATTTCGAGATATTTGTATTTATAATTTGTTGGATTGTCTGGAAAGTTCGTACAATTTTTTTAAATTTAAAATAAAAATAAATAAAAAATAATAAAATAAAATAAAATTAAAAATAAATTTAAATTTCCTTAAACATTTATTAGTTCGTATAAGTACCGTCTTGCTCCATAACATCTTCCATTTTTCACACAAATAGAAGGTACCTTTCAAAAGCTCTTGGGGATTCTTTTCTTGGTAAAATATTTTCCGAAGGGTGTTTTTGTGCCTGTGAAAGAGTTAAAAATTTTTGCTGAATAGAAATTTTTAAAGATCTTAATGTAAGGAAACCTCAGGAAGCCGAATCTGATGGATACGGCAAATGTGACAGGACATCTCAAAGAAGCTTCAACAACTTTTATTGTGTAATCAAATGCACATAAGACCGTACATAGTTTCAAAAAAGTGTTCAATCTACATTAATTGTTGGTAAAAAAATTCTTAACACCAAGTTCACGCGTTTTCTAATTCTCTGTTGTCGATGGCAAAACACGATTGGATGAGAATACTTTTTCCTTTGGATAAGTTTCTGGCTCAAGGAAATTGGTCAGTGGGGCATCAATTAAATCCTTTGATCTTTGCACAACCTCCAATTCAATAACAAAACACCGTGCTTTCATCATGAACGATACACGTGCTTCTTTACTATTTTGTAAGCAAGAAGCTTATTGTGTGTATCATTAAGTGTAAGGAAGGAAGTACTGCATTATACTTATTTGTATGTTGTTTCGTGAATGCTAATGTATTCGATAGAGTTGTTAAGCATGTGGTTAAGAAGAGGAAAAAAGGTTAACTCCATCATAAGTTTGATGCCATTATTAAGATATGCAAACTATAAAACGTCTGTAGAATTTGCAATTACGTTTATTTGTTACTCATCGGAATTTTTTTTTTCATTAGAATCTCAATAACTTTCCCCTATGTAAAAGTCAAGGAATATGATTGTTGATAATTATATAAATATTATTTTAGATATCGTTAGTTAACACCATCTATATATTGTAAATTATCATTCAGATGGAAATGTTTTAGATTCGTATCGGTTTTAGATGTATGTAATAATCAAACTGTTATGAAAAAGTTTTTACGGTTCAAATATATCGGATAAATTATTTTTACTCTTGTTATTCATTTATTTAGATATTAATTTTTTTTTTTTTTTTGTAATTTTTGAGATTGTTTCTTTGAACGCATTCTTTCTCTTAAAAGTCTAACTGCATAATAGTACTGGCCCTTAGAAACCCTCTTTCTCTGGGTATTTGATGATGATGTACGACTATATATTGTTATTTTAAGTTACCGAGAATTCTAATTCATAGAACTGAGCTGTCAATTATTTTCAAAAACATTCTTATACCTTTTTTTTTAAATGGACAAGACATAAAATAGTAAAAGGAAAGCATTATTTATCCGTTATGCTCTTTTACCACCCCCCTTTTCTGGAGCCGATTTCCGTAAAACCCATTCGTAAGAGACCTGTAATAAACAATAGAAATTTGCCAATAGCTTGTCATATTTCAAGTTTGTAGGTCTAATAGTTCGAAGTCCAGGGACTGAGTGGTTAGTGCACCCACACCACAGGTTCGAGGTTCAAATCCCGGGTTGGGCAAGGTCGACTCAGCCTTTCATCCCTTCAGTGGGTAAATAAATGAGTATCAAGCTTGCTTGGAAGCTTAACACTGGGGGTTTTTGCTTCAGACTGACCACCTGACCGGAACATCTGCTCATGCACCTCAGGGCCCAAGCTCACGTATACTGAGTCGAGCACAGTAGGCCTTGGCCCTCATGGGCTGTTGCGCCACTGAGTTAAGCTAATAGCTCAAAAACGGGAAGTTAGTATTGTCATACTCCCACTACCCCCTTGAAAGCCAATTTCATTAAGACCCGTTGTTAGCGGATTTGTACTGAACAAAAGAAGTATGCCTTCTAAATTTCAAGTTTCTAGATCAATAGTGATAAGTGAGTGAGTTTTCTCTACTTGTTTAAATAACTCACTGTTTCAGCTAAAATTCTCTCAACGTCATCCTAGACATTATCATTTAATTTTGACTCATAAAGAATGAAGCCTGTAAAATCATGTCAAATGCAGAGCAGAAATGCAAAATATACTTATTATAATCATATAATTAGCGAAAAAAATTCCATATATAAAAAGAAGGTGCATATAAGCACCGAAATAACCGCTCGATATTTTGAATTAAAAAATTGTATTTTTTTTAGTGTTGGGATTTTAAAAAAGGAGTTTGAAAACTTATATGAACGCAATATACGGCAGAATTATTTAATTTTTTAATTGTATTTCAGAATAAAAAGA
>BMAV01026108.1:119545-145359 GCA_019973955.1 Trichonephila inaurata madagascariensis | reverse complement strand
ATATATATATATATATATATATATATATATATATATATTACGATTTAAGAGGTGACTCTGACTCCGCCGTTCGGAACCATGATTTTAAAAAAACTTTTAAATGAATAATCTTTTGATATTTAGTATCAATTGAATTACATATAATATACATATAAAATCAGTGCAAGAATATTATTGTAATAAAAAATTATTTGCATGCGATTTTTTGGAATAAAATAAAAAATGACATATTTATGAAAAACGGTTCTATAGCAGTGATATTTTGCTAGTGTGTTTTGAAAATATGTTATTCTTTTTTCCATTATTTACGAAAAAATTGCTTTTAAATAATATTTCTAGTAATAAAATTCGTAAAACCACTTTATACATGTATATATATGTATATATATATATTTTTTAATTTCACTTATTGTGATCCTTTTGTACCGTATAATTTTATGTGATATACGATAGTGTTAGTAAAAATTACTACATATAGTAGTCCAGAGATAAGGCCTTCTCTACAGAAAGTGTAATATTTTGGATTTTATTTGTATAGACTCATATTTTATACTTATGATTTAAAAACTTATTTGTTTTTATATTTTTATACGCTCTTATAGTCTTCTTGTTGGAGATAATTTTAATGTTTATGTTTGGGGGAAGTGTTCTTAATTAATGTGAATCTAAATTTTTAATTTTATACTTAGTATCTCTGTAAGATACAGGTGTGTGTCAAGGGCCCTGGCGCACACATGCGTCTTACAGAGGGGGAGGGGATGTAATAATTTACTTTAATTTCAACATAAAAAAACCTTTTTAATTTGTACTGGGGCTGACCCTTCAGGGCTCTCACGTAAATAATTAACTGTAGTTTACCCGCCTAAAGGTATATAATCGTAATTTTATCTCCTAGAAATTAAAACCTCATCGTGTTTTAATTATCCATTATGTAATCGCCTCGTACGATATCTTCCCTTAATCAGAAGATTCGTCTACGGAAGTCGTGTGAAATTTAGAACTTACGGTTTGTGTTTCATTCAAAAAGCCAAGATTCGTTGGAAAACTGGCGGTGCTATTTGTAAATGCTATGTGACGTCGCGCTTTGTATTTTTCTGCTGCTGCTTTGTCTTTGTGTTCGTATAGTTGTCAACCTGTGAAAATCAAAAAGGATCACTACTCTACAACAAGCCTCCTCATCTGTTACAACATGACACCAAAATCCTAATAATAAGTAATCAAGAAAAAAATATCTTCAAGTTGTTACTCGTGTGTGTGTTCTTATTCAATTGAAATTAAATAAAAAAAAAATCACATGGTACTGAACGTAGTTGGTCTCTTCTCTGGTTATCTTTTGTTTGCCAAGCTTTTAGAAATTCTCATTGATCATTAGTTTCGTTTTTACTTCACTTCACTTTACTTTTTTTTTTTTTTTTTTTTGTTTATTAATTTCGTATAATATAATTTATTTTTTGTAAAATTGGAGACTCATATTTTTATGTTATGAAACCCCGTCAGGGGGAAAAAAAGAAAAATTAATGATTTTACTTTCATTTTATTTATGATTATTTTATTAAAGTATTTCATGTTTTTAATTTTACTCTTTTAAAAAAAATAAAATTTGCGTGGGAGGTCATCTGTTTTGAATTAACTTTATTTTCTTACTTTATATAATTGCTTTTAAATAATTAAAAACCACTTCAGATATATTCACATGAAATTTTTTCCCCATAGTTTTGATTTTATTCCAGTATTGTTACTTAATATCTTATTTATTAAAGAAAACACACATATAATTAAATAAAATTTTGTTATTTATTTTTTATTCTTCGTTTTTCGTTAAAAATTAATTAATTTTTGGAGTGTTGCCAGGATATGGGAAATAATAAATGAAGACAGGCAAGGGAAAAAAAGTCCTTTGAAAAAAGTTGGGAGAGAGAAAAGGGAATAGATATCTGAAATTTTCACTATT
The DNA here is from genome assembly GCA_019973955.1 of Trichonephila inaurata madagascariensis. Lineage (NCBI taxonomy): Eukaryota > Metazoa > Arthropoda > Arachnida > Araneae > Nephilidae > Trichonephila > Trichonephila inaurata. Next base: position 143,408 of record BMAV01026108.1, on the reverse strand, counting down.
AAGGCGGAAAAAAAATATCCCTAAATATATTTGTTTTATTTCTTCGATTATAAAAATACCTTTTATTTTAGATTCAATGTATTATTTTGTGACTGCATTTTTAAAAGGTTGAAATTTTTCATGTGGAAAGGTGGTTTTATATAATAAAATATATGTTGAGGAATTGCTACTGAACTCTTCTACAAAATATTTTATTTGCCGTATTTATCCGCTATGAGTTTTTATATTTGGTTCAATAAATCTTATTTCAAAGTTTGTCAAATATTCGTAATAAAAAGAAAATTGATTTACATTTTTTAAAAAATATGCAATATTTACCTTAATATCATTTCGTTCTTGTATCAAGGAAATTAATTTTATTAAAATTAACTATCAAATCGTCTAGAATTCTTAAATTTCATATTAAATATACAGACATTTGATTAAAAGGAATTCTCAATTCAACCCTATTCCTTACCTTTTCTTTAATTCTTATTTATTTTGTTCAGGTTTTAATGTTTAACTTTTGATTAATATTTCTTTCTACATTCTTTCGAATTTCTCCACTAATTTACTAAAGCGGAAAACCCCTAAATGTTATGTAAGGCTTCTCATTTTTCGCATAAAAAAATATTTGTTACGTAACTGTATGAAAGGCGACGAAAGAAAAAAGAAGAATGTAACGGAGGTTTATGGTGTTATAAAATATGCTGATTTTTAACTCCTACTTTACTGTGATGATGACTCAGCTAAGGCATTTATCTTTTTGAAGCGGGCGGTAACTTTTTTTTTTTTTTTTTTTTTGATGACTTGATGTCAAAAATATACACCATAATGTTTTCGAATTATGTTAGTAAAAAATTTAAGATTTGTTGATAGAATGTATATGTAATTTTTTTCCTTGATATTTGTGTGTTTTCATTTTTCATATGTACTTCTTTTTTCTGATTTCCTTATTTAGAAAAATAGACATTTCAATATAAAGGGAAGTTCATTTAACACGAAAATGCAAAAGATGAAATATTGGTTAACACGAAATAATACAACGGTCCCGACGCAAACTACTATGTATTTTCATGCATTTTTTTCTCTTAAGACGAAACGAAAATCGCGTAACACAAAAAGCTATCCCATCTGGGTAACAACAGAATATGGAAAACACCAGCCAATCTGGCGAGATTTAAGAGGGGTGTGAAATAAAAGAGGTGGTTTCGTATGTTTCGAAAACCGGAGGCTGGCTAACTTGGCTTTGAAATACTCTCGGAATTTGACATGAGCCAATTTTGTTTATCTGAGCTCCTTTCACCCTCCACCCCTACAAATGCTACACAAAAACATCCGGAATGAGGAACGACATGAAAAAAATTATACGCAGTTACTTAGACGCACATTCCAATGGTGAAATGATTAACCAAATGGACGACATCGAGCAATTTGTGGACAAAAAATTTGATACTGAAGACGACAATGCAAGTAACTCAGTAAACGTTTTGTTTTTCAAAAAACTTGTGAAAATTTTGTACTAAATTTCATTAAGTTCTTGTGAATGGGTTTTTTATTAAATACATGTGCATTATAAAATGTTCTCTATAATAAACTTAAAATCTTAATTTAATTGAATATGGGGGGTTTTTTTGTGTACTATCCTTTACACGAAAAAATATTTCAGTACCTTTTCAGTTTCGTGTTAAACGATTTTCACTGTATTTTAAACAAAGTTATGTATCGATCCGCTCGTGAGTTAATCTCTATCGATGTTGTATTTACTGATCATGCACACAAGTAATGACATCTATTGCGTCAATCCTTATGATTCTTTAAAGTTGGTAATATTGTTTTCGCCATTTATATTTTTCTATGTTTAATAAAGTCTTACGTTTCTAGTTTTAAATGAATGATTCTCTTTTTTTTTTCTTAGTAGCTACGGTACTTAAAGAACCCAGTGCATAAAAAAAAAAAATAGATTAGATTTCTATCATTTGTTTTATTCTTTAAATGAGCCAAAAGTTCATGCTGCCAAAACCTAAAATAGATATATTTTCTAAATAAAGACACGTATAGCTCTTCAGCATTTGTTGTATTTTTTATGTTTCCCCCCTTATCTGTTGGTTTTTTTTATCTATTCGAGTTGTAATTGGTCATTTAATTCTAATATGTTTTTATTCTGTTGAGTTTTTATGTTAGAATATAATTGGAAACAATAAACATGTATAATAAAAATATTCTTGAATCGATTTTTTGTATCGAATTATATTTTCCGGACAAATGTCGAAGCAAATCGTCTGTGTCGTGAATCGAAATCAACTGAATTCGTTTTCCGAATGAGTCTTCCAAATGAGAAAACAAATCGTTTGCCGTTTTATTTATTGTGATGTTGACTCCTTTAGAATAGTGTCTTAGGAACAATGCGTGCCCTTATGGTAAATAACCCACTCATCCGAATTTCGCAAGAGCAGTTTTGAAGAAACAATAATCGTAAAGTCGCCATCATCAACGAATAATACTGCTCGTTGCCTTTCATGAACATTTTATTTTTTCGTCGTCTGTGTTATCTCGATTTAAATTCTGGAAATAAAGTGACGTATATGGCCAGACGAAATGTTTTGTTATTTTTCCTTTCTTTTCCAAAAAGATTTTTTTTTCAGTTGTTTGAGAAAAAGCAAAGCAGAAGTGAGGTTGTCAATGTTAGATAATTTATTAGATGACTGACTTTTCAAAATCTTTTCTTTGAAAGTTTTCTTCGAATTTTTTTCCCCCGTATTCATTCATTCTTTTACACAAACAAGATTTCGTCGTAACAACCAGACTTTTTCTGGTAAACCTGCCATCAAAAAACTTCTGAATGTATAATTTTCTTAGAATGTTCTGGAATGGAATGTATCAGAACCTATATTTATCGGTTATATTACCTTTTAATTATTATTTTGCAATATTGTTCACCTCAAATATAGTCCTTAAATTATTTTTATTACCCCTCCATTGATATCGTAATTTCACGGTACGGTGTGCAATTTTTTTTTTAATTCTTTTTATTGCGGTTGAAGAAAGAAAATCCCGAATGAAAGAAATGTTTGCGTGACGATTTACAAAGAAAAAAATCGTCTGCAAAACGTCTGGCAGCGAAGCAAATTTTTTTTTTATTTATTTATTTATTCTTATCGAATCAGTGCAGAGGTTTTGACTTATAATTGGAATGATGTGCGGTATTCTTTTATTTTTGTTTACTTTTATTTTATTTTTTTAATTTCCTCTGCCTCTGTTGTGTATCTCTTGACAACAAAATCATTTAGGAGCTCTAATCTGGAAAAGAAAAAGTTGATACGGGGATAAACATTTAATACCCGGAAGTCAAAATGTCTCTAAAAGTGGCTTTTGACATTTGAATCTTTTTTCTCGACTTAAAAATATTATTTTCTGCTTTTGTTGTTGTTAAAGAATTTTTGGAAGATGGCGGTTCTTTAATCCTTTCCTTTTGGGGACTCTTTTTTTTTTAAAAAATAGTAAGCAACTAAAGCAATTTTTCTTTGGGGGGAGGTGGGGGAAAAGGGAGTGTATTTATGTATGAAAGAGACATTTTGTTTTTTTTTATGATTGTAATCTTTTGTGAATGACTAACATAACCCAACGTGGGGCACCAATTTCGTAGCGTTGGACGTTCAAGATTAAAACTATAAGTGATAAATTCGGGGTTGAGTTCAATGAAGTCTCCTTCAGTTTTAACAAATACTTATTAATTTAAGTAGATTAAATAAAGACAACACACATATCGTTAACAAAATTAATGGTCAAAGAACATCGATGATTTTTCATAGAGACCACATCCTCTCCTCGCCTGGCCTGTACTGAAGATGGATGATTGCTAGAGGGCGCTTCTTTTGGTTGGGACAGTCAGTTACAGTTTTAAGAGAGGTTACACCTTTTTAATATAAAAAAATGAAAACAACGCGAAAAATTATTAAAACTTTTTCGATTATGGTATGTTTGCTGCCTTCTGGAGGAATACAAACTTGGAAAGAAAACAAGATTTTAATCAATCTAACTAGTAACCAACAACAACTAACCTTAAATATCAGTTTATAGCCATAAATAATCGTAAGTATGAATTTTTAGCTACATGTAATCGAAAATATCCATTTGAATAGTGGTTGCCTTCGACTTTCTTGCTTAATTATTTGTTCACGTAATTTTAAGTGTTGAAAAGTAAAGCAATATTAAAAAAATAAAAACATAAAAATGTTTTTAAATTATTTATTTTTACGAGTTCTGATATCAGCTTATTTAATATAAGTTTAGTTATTGGTGTTTGCTTTACAATAACATCTGTTAATCAAGATATAATTTATCTTCTAGATAAAAAGTTTTGTAACTCTTTCGCTTTTATTGCACTCCAGTGGTCGGCAACCTATGACACGTGTGGCACGCGGTACAATTCTCAGTGGCACTCTGTACTCTACAAATTTATTAATTTTTGAGCGGATGGCAGTTGATAAATTTGTGGTGGACCTTATTTGACAAACATCTTCGAAATTATGGACATTTTACGGAATTACAAAAAAAAAAAAAAAGTCTGAAAAATAACTCTAAAGATAAATTTATAGCATGTACCACTTTTGGTTCTACATATCTACGAGTAAAAAATCTGTCCTCATATGAATTGTTTAACAACTGAATGCTCAGAATCGCATCACATTAAAAGTCAAATTATCACCCCTGATTTTGCGATATGAAAGTAGAGCGGTGCAAGCACTAGGTTAGCATTAAAATTTTCATTTATCTTTTTATTTAACTGTAATGGCACAAATAATTATACGTTGCTTATATTTTATGTTGTATGATTATGTGGCATGTAAAAGATTCGTAGAGTGTTTGTTTGGCTTGGGTGCTCCCGAAAAAATTAAATCCTAGTACGGATTCGTATCGTCAGAGCTCAGGTGCCTTCCCTCTAGGGAGGAAACTAGGCGTCAAAATTACCTGCGGCGATTGGTATCCGCCTATATCAGGAGTGGCGAACCTTTATGGATCAACGTGCCATTTTTTTTCTAAAGAAGTGTTTAATGAGGTATAGACGTGCCGTCAAATAGTTTTGACTTGTGATTATTGGGAAAATAAAATGCAAACCATTTTGACCACTTTCGTGCCAAAAATATTGCATGGCGTGCAATCAATGGCACGCGTGCCACTGGTTTGCCATCCCTGGCCTATATGGTACCGCACCTAAGATACCAGCTTCCGGGGAATGTATTAGGTCTGCAATGGTAAAACATCAATCCGCGGCCCATTAAAATTTTAAAAAAAAATATTTTATGTTATGTTGTCTTATTTTAATAAATATGTTTAAAAATACGTATAATATGCACAATTTTTTATTTTTGTTGAGGAAATAGTTATATTTTTTGCTGTTTATTTTCCTGTTAAGAAATATCTTTAAATGGTGCAAAATTAATGTTTTACAAAACTGTAAGTATCTATATTATTGAACTCTATTCTCTAACTCTGCATGCATTATTGCGGCAATCGAATTGTTTCCAAAATGTTCTACTGTGTGGAGCGCTGAATCATATGGGTAGATGGGTTTGGCACACCACAGCTAAAAGGTTGCCGACCTTTATATATGTCCAATCAGGGCCGGCTCTAGTAATTTTGCCGCCCCGGACAAAAATGGAATACGCCGCCCCTCTCTCCAAAGTAAAAAATTATAATTAAAAAGAATGAATTGCTCACATATACACACCTATAAAATTTGAGCAATTTTTGCGAACAAAGAGGCAGCATAACAATTATATACATTATTTTGAGTCTTAAAAAAATACAAAATAATTCGAAATTAAGAACATAATCACCTGTTATTATTTGAAACGTGTAAAGTATACGAGGAAAAATTGTCCGTTTCAGCAGGCCAATTTCTTCGAAAAAGAATCTGCTGATGGTGAGGATCACAAGCGTTTATTTTAACTTATAGTAACTACACTTTCTACCTACCAAAAAACTCTTCATTACCCCTGTCCCCTTTTGGATAGTTGAATCCGTACAGCTTGTGAGGGAAAGGAGTGTCCGTTGTGAATCCCCTCCGGGCTGGAGAGAAAGTTACTAGTGAAAGATGTGTAAACATATCAAATTTCATGACTTAACATGTACTCCCACCTCGAACCCTTCCAGTTTTAACAGAAAAGAAAACTAGCATATGCAGAGTATAAAATAAAGAAATAAGATACGTGAAATATATATATATATAGTAAAATAAAATAAAAGTGAAGAAGTACTAGAACCTACAGTGCTAAAGCAGGAAGAAATTGAAATTCACCAGACACAACAAATGTAGATACAAAAAAAAAGTCTTTGGACTAAACTGGAGAATGATTTCTAAAGCTGTCGCTGAATTAGGCCAGCGAATTAGGGTTAGCAATGCTTTATGGATTCAACCTTCCCCGTACGGCAGAAATTTTCGACATAATAGGCGAAAAAAAAACCCACCCAGGTTGAAAAGTTAAGCCTAATACAGCACGTGGAAGAAAAACCTGATAATATGTTAAAATGAAATTAAGAAAAGAGAACAATAATGAATCTCTCAAGGAGAGGAATAATAATAAAAATTTATGTAGAAAAAATTAGGATAAAAACTTACATGTAAATTAAAAACTGGAAATCGAAAATTCAAACTTCTACGATAAGATCCCACTCGAAATGACGTAAAGGATTGAAACGACTACACGAGAAGGAAAAAACCGTGGCTAGTGTATATATATATATATAAAATACCAAATTCCCACCCAATAATATTTCAGAAAACATATAGAATTTTTTGTAACACACAACAACAAAAAAACAAAAAAAATTCTCACATTCCAAATGCCGCCCTTGAAATTTGCCGACCCGGGCAGGGGTCCGGTTTGTCCGGCCCTAGAGCCACCCCTGATCCTGTGAAGATTATTATGATCTGATTCCCATGAAGATTATTTCTCTTCGATGATCAGACCACACGAAGATGTATTAACAATGCACTTTATTATGTAAAACCTCAATTAGATGCAGGGGACGGTACATACTTGAACTGAAGCATCTGTATTCTGATTTTTTGAGAACCACCCAATTCGATTTAAGTAGCAATACCTAAAATTCATTCCACTCATCGTTGAAAGACACTGTGTGGCTTTATCACTAAAAAAAAGTAGGTTACCATACACTTAATATCTCAAATAACATATGTTAAGCAAAGAAATGACTTTTAAGTGGAGGATTTTGTAAAATTATACCCACTTTAGTTAATGACTTTTAAATAAGTGCGATTTGGAAAGAGAAACAGTTTGAAATTACAATTCCAAAAATCGAGATAGAATCGGCATGTGTTTGAAGAGTACAAATCGTTTGCAGATTTCTGGGAAGCCAATCTCTGCCGGTGGTTCAACGACCCTATTGGCACGCTAATGAGTAATTCATATGCGGTGTGTGTGATTATGCTTTGATTTCATATTCGGCGGGGAATTGTAAGTGAAATCATAGAGCGTCAATTTTTGTTGATTCCAGGTTCTGCTAGAACTGGCACTTTATCGAGAACTGAAGTAATATGTTAGAACAGTTCAAACACGAGTTGGATTTTTGATTTTTATAAAATAATTGAGGAAAATAATAATTTTTAACAAGTAATATAAAAAAAAATTTAAGTCAATTCCTACTTATTGTTAGATCAACAAAGAAATTTTTTTTATTTTAGCTACTTTTTATTAAATAGTTACAATTAATATACGTATGTATATGCATAGACAGAATCACAACATTAGGTGGTCATTGATTTTTATTAATTATCATTAAAGTATAGTATTGTCATCCAAAACAATCGTGTATATAAAATTTCAGTTCAACTGAATGAATGCTTTAAAACATGAGAAAAAAATGTTTTCCAAGTTTTGACACAAGTCGCCAAAAGGGTCGTCAAGTCGCCAAAAATGATGCCAACGTGGCTGAATTAGTAATTCTTTGAATAATTAGTTTTAATCAATAAATTTTTATTAATTATGATTAAATTACTGTATTGACATCCAAAATAATCATATATATAAAATTTCAGCTCAATGGAGCGCTTTAAAATGTATTTTAATAACGATTGAAAATTCCACCAAGATAAATAAATAAATATATAGAGAGTGTGAATTAATAGTAGGAATTGTGTGTGAATAAATATATATATACGAGCATAGTATTTGAAAATTTAACGTAACAACTTCCAACATTTTTTGTTCAATAAATTGAAGTGTAGTTTTTTTGTAGTTTAATTATTGTGTAGTTTAATTATATTTTATAATTTCGTTTTGGTATTACCTTTATAATTATTTGACCGGAATTCAAACTTTAAAAAATTATTTTTCTAAAGAAAAATGAGTCGAAAATTGTTTCTTTAACTCTCTCTCTCTCTTTTTTTGAATAATACGATTATTTTAAAATTATTTCAAGAATTATTTCGGCATCGCTCAATTTATTGTTTTTCAAAACTAATATAAATATTAAGTGATTATTTAATTACAAGATTTTTTTCTAATACATATTTTTTTCTGCTTTTTTTATTCATCATTTTCGTTTGATTATTTCTACATTCAAGAACATAGTAAAAGTTTTTTTTTTCCTCTTATATACCTGTTACCTCTTTTACCCTTTTATGTTTTTTTCTCTTTATTCTAGAACTAATAAGAAGCGAATAGTCAATTAATTTTACTAGTATTAAAAATTTTTAAATACATACATGAACCTGTTATTACCCTAACCGTCAATATCATGATGGAATGATCAAATTTCATGATGAAATATGATTCCTCCATCCAACGAATTTTCCCCCCGTCGATTCTAAGCCACACCCAATTTTCAGTAGGACAATTCATTCATTCAAACACTGGGAAAAAAAGTGCGGCTTAGATTCGAGTAAACACGGTAAATCATAATATAAAGTGGTTTAATTTTTTGGATTTCTTTCTCATGCGTTCCCCTCCCCCTTTTCGTTTTATTTATCATTTTCTTTTCATTATTTCTATAGCAAAGAAGATTGTAAAAATTGCATTTTTCTAGTTATTATGTATAATAATTTATATTGGTTCATGTTTGTAATTCACAAATTACATAAAACAAATATTCCACAGATATAAATAATAAAAATGAATTATTGTTAATAATATCTGAAAGAGAGAGAGGAGAAAAGCGACTCACTCTTATTACGAGTTCTCCAAAACCATAATGTGCAATTACTTGAAATTTTGCAGGCATGTTTTTTTTTTGGTGAGTAGAGATCCGCTAAGAACGGATTTATAGCAAATCAACTTCTAGTAGAGGGGAATGCGTTGGAGATAAAAAAAAATTATCGTAGTATTATAGACCTATAGACTTGAAATTTAATGGGATTTTGTTGTTGTTGAGTAGATATCCGCTAAGAACGGATTTTGTAAAAATTGACTTCCAAAAGGGAGGTGAGGGTTGCGGGAACGTTCACGATAATTATACTTTCGTTTTAGAAATCCAGATCTTGTCCTTAATAACACGCTTTTATTACCTTTACCTGTATGTAACGGAATCTGAACTCGATTTTTACCCACTTTTTATAAGGTCAGATTAATTCGAAAGCTTGCACACTTGTCAAGGACCAATGACAATACAATAATTTAGTAATTTTGTTCCACATTGTTCTGATCAGGATCATCAGGAATAATGATTTCCCATTTCCAGATTTGGTGACTAAAAGATTGTTACAACCCCACGCCAAAACGTTCATGGTTAATACAAATACAACAAACAAACAAAATTACTTTTTCAATGAATAAATGATAATTTTTAAAAAAAAAAACATGCTTTTATTGTTGATCGAACTTAAAAATGAAAAATAAATGATAATTTAAAAAAACTAAAAACACGCTTCTATGGATAGTTGAACTAAAAAGTAAAAAATAATTCTTTATGTAAAAATAAAATAATTAACAAGAAAATGTATGTCATTGTGGTAAAAGTGTGGGGAGCTCGATATCAATTGTTATAATTTCTTACTAGTTCCGTTCCGAAATAATGAGTTAGTGTAAAAACAAGTAATATAAAAAAATAGTTTTTAAGTCACTTCCTACTTAGATCAACAACGAAAAATTTTATTTTAGCTACTTTTTATTAAATAGTTACAATTAATATAAATATGTATATACATAGGACAGAATCACAACATTAAGTGGTAATTAGTTTTTTTAATTATCATTAAAGTATCGTATTGTCCTTTTCATTTCAGTCCAACTGAATGCTTTACCACGTGAGAAAAAAAACCTTTTCAAGCTTTGACACAAGTCGCCAAAAGGGTCGCTCAGTCGCCAACGTGGCTGTATTTGTAATTCTTTAAATAATTAGTTTTAATCCATTAATTTTTATTAATTATAATTATTGTATTGTCATCCAAAATGATCCTGTATATAAAATTTCAGCTCAATTCAGCTTTAAAATGTATTTTATTAACGATTGAAAATTCCACCACAAGATAAATAAATAATATACAAATATATAAATAAATAAATATATAGACTGTGCGAGCTAATAGTAGGAATTGAATGAATGAAGTGCTAAGCCTTCCATGCTTTTACCACGATGACATTAATTTTCTCGTTAATAATTTTATTTTTACATAAAGAATTATTTTTTACTTTTTAGTTCGATTCACACTGTAAAAGCGTGTTTTTTAGATTTTTAAACTATAATTTATTTTAAACGAGGTAAAGACTATAAGAATGTTTTAAGGAAAACTTAATGCGCTAAGACTCACACACACACACACAAATATCAATGACTTAAAAATAAATACATAATCGTACAATATCATGAAATACCCAGTTAAAGCGAGTAAGTAATGGCTATGTGTTACAAACGCTGTGCAATGGCATTGAAACGCAGTTACGGAACCTCTAATCTTCACCGACGACCGCGCCCGTCATACATATCAACAATTTTGCCGTAATTTAAAAATTGTCGAACTTTTCTTACCATTTTTATTCCTAATTATGATAAGAGGGTTATAATTTCCGAAATTAATTAAACTCATAATTCTTAGCTGTTGAGAGACACACATATGTACTTACCTTTATCTAAATATTGATATTCGATCAGTTTAATTCATCAAAATACTCTTACTTGTTTGTTTTAACAAAACTTCTGCCAATATGAGAATTAATTTTCTCATTTTGAATTCGATCGTAATTTCATAAAATAATTCTGCACGGGTCTCACTAAATAATCGATTTCATTTCCGACGCCAGAGATGTACTGTTTCGACTTAATATTCTGTATTTGATTTGCTGTGAAGAGAAGAGGAGTTATTTTAAAATCAAATCAAATATTGATTTAATTACTCTGTGTGTGTGTTCGCGAAAGTGTTGATTTAACTGAGTGAGATATTAATCTAAAAATTATCCTCATTATGGAGAACGGAAGGCTTCTATTTCCTTTGAGAATTGCAAAATGTCTGTGTTTGTTCAGAGATTCGAAATGAAATTTTATATTTTGTCATTTCGATTTTGGATGCAAGTATTGTTTTATGCTAGAACATTTGTTCAGTTAAGGTATAAATAGAAATTTTTATTTTATTACGTAATAAAATGAAATTTTTAAAAAAGAAGTGTTTGTAAAGAAAAGGAAGGGTAATAAATTGTATTTAAATTGTATATTTATTATTTAATGTTACTTGTTAGGTTAATTAAACTATCTAGTAATTAAATATATGCTACAGGTTACGAATATAAAAAAAAAGCATTTTATTTTTCAAAATGTATTTTGTGTAGCATAAAATATAGTTTATGATTTTTGGTCCTGCCTTTCGCAATGTTATTCTTATAAAAGAAAAACAGTCTTTTTTTTTTTTTTTTTTAATTCTTAGTTTGATATTTCCTAAATAATCCATTAATATATCATCTTAACACTGAGTAAACACAAAATAGGTCTTATTTTTATTTTTCGATTTATCTTAATTTTTCTATCATGTAATTATCAACCTCGAAAATATACAAAAAATATTTACAGTTTTTAAAATAATTTATCTGTTTAAGGTATAAGACTACGTTCGGAACCGTGATTTTCCAGAAGCGTATAAATGGATAATTTTTTATGATATTTAGTGATTAGATTAGAAAATGTATATATGAAATTATTTTAAGAATATTACTACAATAAAAAATTATTTAAGTACACTATTTTGACAAAAAATGAACATAGAATGACCCATTTTCAAAATAATCTCCTTTTGTGAAAAATGCTTCTATTATAATAAGATTTCGCCTGTATATAGGTCAGACCTCTGTACAGAGGCTCAACTAGAATTTTTGAAATATATAACTTAGAATTGGGTTTATCCATGTTTTACGACAACATAGGATAGAAATTCTAAGAAAAAAACGTCTATAATTATTTCAATGAGTTGTAACTCTGAAAATAATGTGAATTTTTCAAAAATCATAGTTGAGTCTCTGTACAGAGGTCTGAGCTATATACAGGCAAAATATTATTCTAATAGAAGCATTTTTCACAAAAGGAGAACATTTTGAAAAAAGGTTATTCTAAGTTAATTTTTTGCCGAAATAGTGTATTTAAATAATTTTTTTTGTCAAAATGTGTCCTTAAAACCATTTTATACATGTATTCTAATTTAAGTGACACTAAAGATCATGAAAATTATCCATTTATGCACTTTTTTAAAATCACGGTTCCGAACGTAGTCGGATACCTTAAAAAGATAATTATTCATAGTATTTTCATTTAATGTTTAGATTTAATAAAATTTAGCGTTCCATTTTATATTGCGTAATAAAGTAGAATGCATCCGCCTATCAAACGTTATTTGAATTTATTAGCTGTATATAATTTACATTATTTTTCAAATAACTATTCGTATTTATTGTTCGTTATTCTTTTTTCTAAATCATCTACATTTATATAAAAGAAAGGCGACTCACTCACTTATCACAAGATCTCCGGAACTATGAGAACTGTAGACTTGAATTTCGGAACGCATGTTTCTTTTGTTTAGTAGAGATCCGCTAAGATCGAGGTTTGCGAAAATACTCTCAAGGGGATTTGCAGTAGCGTTATAGACAAAAGTTCTAGTTTAGAACTTTTAAACATACAGCCTTGAAATTTGAAAGGCATGTTTCTTATGCTGATTTAAGACCGCTAAGAACGGGTTTTGCAGAAATCGACTTTCAGAGGGGGTACTGGGGCTTAAAAGGTAAATACACTTCCTTTTTAAAAATTCAAATCCTGTCCTTTTTATATCAAGAGGTGAGGGCTATAAGGATGTCTTTGAATGCAATCAATAGTTTTAGTGTTAGGATCAATAACTTAAAAATAATACATAGTTATACATCTTGCAATGTCCAGTGCGGCGCGTGGGTGATGTCTAGTTCTATATAAATCATTTGCTGTGGTTATAGGTTGCTAAATAAAGGTCATCTGATGCGGTATGTAAAATACTTCATCATATTTTTATTTTAAAAGAACTCTCCTGGTTTTCTTTATTTTGAAAGATCACAAATACTGCATTTATTCGTGTAAATCGAAAGTAGCGGACAATTTCTGATAAAACTTCGTGAGAAAAATAAAAATTAATCTTTAAGTCTCTTTTAGTTTTTATAAATAATTAAAAACGAGGTATATTTTTTTTTTCTAAAATGAAAAAAAAAAATCCCTTTTCTTTAAAAAAAAATTAATTAATTTTACCCTGAGAACATGTTTTAAAAAGCAGCTCGAATAATTAAACACATTTGCAAACTTCTAATTAAAAATCTTCAAATACCATTCAGTTTATGTCACCGTTTTTAACATCTAATAATTTAATTAATTCAAAAATTTTAATATTTTAATAATAATACTACTATTTTTTGTAACTCTCTCTATTTATTTTTCTACACGATAAGCTTTGAATGATAAATTTAATGCTTTATCTTGAATTTATAAATTCGTATTACTTTTTTATCTTTTTTTTTCTCTAATTTTTTATATATTTACTGAATTTTGCTTTTAATTTTAGTTAGACTTGGATTACATGTTTAATCCATTTTTTATGTGTTTTCACTAGTTAAATTTTTGTTTTGGACATGGCGACAGTGCAAAACAATTTATCTTTGCTGATATGAAATCGAAATAAAGTAAAAACTTCGTACTTTTTTCAATTTATTTTGATTGGAAGAAAAAAGTTACATTTGTGTTTATTGTAAACAAATAGGGTTTTTTTTTTAAAAAAAATTTTATTACTCCTCTGATTGTAACATTTGGTATTTCTTTCTGTTATTTAAAAGATACTATACTAAAAAATGTACTTTTTCAATTTTCGTTTTCATTCTTCAACAACGTTTTTGTTATTTTTTAAAATTTTTGTTTCAGATTCTTTTGGGAGTTAATAAAATACAAAAGTTCTTTATTTGTTCGTAGTTTTTTACTTATTTATTTATTTGACGTGTGAAATTTTCATGGATAAACTTCTCCACTGCAAATTTGTTATACAATGTGATTAATATAATTCTGATTTAAACAGTATAAAATCAGATGCCATTTTTTATTAGAATTCGAATTTATTTAAATTTTTAGTTCTAAAACATAAGAATTTTTTAATCTTTCAATTGAATAGAAATCCAATAAACTTGTAAATAAATCATTGCTGATTTTAAACTCAAGTTATTTATTACCTGTTGCCAAAAGTATAAAAATAATTTTAAAGCAGTTCCAAAAGCAAACGTTTCTTGCTCTGAATCAGTTCTAGGTGACTAAAAAAAAAAAGAATGTTCACACTTTCGTGAACTCGGATCGTTCTTCCAGTTCTGAATAGAAGCCAGATTTGGCAAAATAATGTGTGAGCGTTTTTCACGGAAATATGCACGTCACAGTTGCGGTTTGGCTCCTCCCCATATAAGTTTGCTACTGTCTCACCCCCCCTCCCCCCTCAAAGCGCACATTATACGCTCAACTTTATAAAAAGACACAAAGCCAGTGGCTGGCTTTTGTAGCGCAGAGACTTTCTCACGATCTGAACTTTCAATCCATTTTCCATTTTTCAACCTCCACTTGATCTGTTGTTCTCTACGGCCTTACTGTACCCCTCCCCTTCCCCCTAGATGTATGCGCAGACGATATTTTTCTTCCCTTCTCTGTTCGTATGAACGTGTGGTTTTTCTATATTCTTGGAAGAAAAACATTTCTTTTGTTTGGAATGTAGCGATCAGAATATTGAATATCGTGTGTTTTTCTGAAAAATAAAGTGCAGAAAAAATTTAATTTATTTGTTGTCCTCGTGCTTCCAATATGAAATGTAGAGGTTTGTGTTTTATTGAAATGTTACGGTGGATTTTGGAAAAAGAGGAACGGATTCTTTTTTTTATCTTATTTTCAAAGCTGAACAAGATTTATGAATGTTCTACGTTTTTACTTATTTTAATCGTGATATTCACTTTAGGAATTCATATTTTTAAAATATTGGCACATGCTAAAACACTTTTTGCAATTTTTGTAAACAGTAATATAAGACTATTTAGTTTATTAATGTATTGAATATGATATTGGTTGGGGAAGAAAAATAATAAAGATAATTAAAGAACTGTATAATATTTTCTGAAAAAAGTTGTAGTTAATTTTGAAATTATAAATGTGGTACTTTTTAAAGTTACTAAAAACAAATGCCAGTTACAAAAACTCCAGTAGATTTTAAACTGCTAACTGAAAATTATAAGTTGGAAGTGGTTGATAATTTTGCTTATTTAGGCTGAAACATTAACATTCTAAATGGCATTGGTGCTGAAATTAAAAGACGTATTATTTTTACTAATCACTGTCTTCATTGTCTAAGAGCTTTCTTAAAGTCAAAATTGATTAAAAGACATACAAAAATTACGCTTTATAAAACAATAATCAGACAATGGAACTTAAACTTGGACTTAATACTAAATCACAGAGTGAACAGCTAGCCGTCTTTGAGCGACTATCTTTCTATCTATCTTTGGTGCTGTGAATGACAATGGATTGTGGAGACGACATAATTTCGAAATATGTAAGTTATTTAAGGAAGCAGGTGTCATTAAAACCACCAAGATGGGTCGTTTGAGATTTGCGGGCCACATCTGTCGTATGGATCCCTCATTCTTAACGCTCAGAATTTTCAAATACAGACCCATTGGATTAAGAACTAAGGGTTGGCCAAATTCAAATGGGCTGATTGTGTGGAGAATGATTTTAAAAGTGACTAATTGGAGAAATGTTGCTTAGCGGAAATCGAAATGGATGACGATTCTTGAGAAGGCCTTAACTCACCCAGGGCTTTGTGTCAGTAAAAGATTTTTTTTATATATATTTTTGTATTATATTTCAAGCATATAATTTGGCAACATAATTTCTTGTGAGTTCTAATAAATGATTCCTCACAATATGTTGAGTAAGATTGATATTTTGAGCGAAATTAATATTTAAGACATTTTTTTTATCCTCTACTAACTAATGCACTCGTTCCAAGCGCACAGCTGGATTGAAAAGTATAACACTTAAGATGAAAGGATAATAATAATGAGGTCCAATTTAGACTTCAAGTAAGGAGCCGATTTAATAAATAAAATAGCAACGCGTCAATTGTATAAATGTAGCTGAATTGCTCGGTATTACCGGAGCTCATCTGAAAAAGTGATACAGTATAGTAAAAAAAGAAACTAAAACAAGTATAAAAGAGGTCTCAAAAGTGCATTTATTTTTATTAATATTTGATCTGCAGTATGGAATTATATATCAGTATATCTTGCATTTCTCATAAGTCTTATATAGAAAGTCCCATGATTATTGGGACAAACTTTATGGGGAGGTAGGGGACATCACTTCAGGATTCAGATTTGCATAGCAACCCATGGTCAGAATCGTCTTCGTTCGGCGCTAGGTGGCGTTGTTCACAAGAGCATTCGAAGAAACAAACCTGCGTTACCGCAGCTATTTGCGCTGTCATCGCCCGCAGAGGACTATGGAATGTTTTACGAACACCGAGCTGGCGGATATGCTGCTGATTTCTGGATTAATAGAAGGAAATGTACAAGCAGCAAAAAGATGGTATCGCGAAAGGTACCCGAGAGGTGCTCTGGACCTCCGGATGTTTACTAATTTGCATCACAATTTGTGTAAATATGTATCGTTACGAGGTAATAGGCACAGTGAGGACAGGACATAAAGGACTCGAACTCCTTTCTTTGACCAATAAATATTTCAGATGATCTCCGTCCTGTGTCTCTTCGTTTCTTGTACCTTTTATACTACTTCCCCATGACGGTTTCGACCATGGATTGCTATGCCACCTACCTCCCCTTAAAGTTTGTCCCAGTAATCCTGAGTAAAAAAACATTGCTGTTCGAACTAATCTCATTTTCACTGTACAAGTACCTAGCAGGTAATCTGCGGATTACCTAGATATGTAAAAAACAATGAATTGTGAAAGAAACTAAGAGCTTTAATTCGTAATCTCTGAAATAATTTTAACTGAAAAAGAGTCATAATATATTTTTAACATATTTTCGGTTTGGATACTGCTGATTGGTTAATTCTATTTTTCCCCGCTAAAAAACTGAAATAATAATATACGTGAATTTTCAGTTTCAGAAGTTATAAATAAAGTAATCACCTGTGTTTTTATCTGCGCTTTTAGCGGTCGTTTCGAATGAAAAACAATGTAGACAAACATGAAATATTGAGTTTCCGTGCAGGTTTTTAAAGGAAAAGTCTTTCGCAAAAACAAGCAGCTGTTCAAACAGCAAAACTCATCTCCGGGTTTGGAAGGAAGATAGTCAAAATGGTGGAGTAGAAATTGTACAGTACGGGAAGGGGAGTAGGAGTAGGTGAGTGAATAATATTGACTGTGTGAGCGAATAGTTCCTGTTTTTTGATAGCTGTTTATCATTTTACCATTGTTTGATTCTCATAGAATCATTTTGAAAAACCGGCGAATGTGAACAGAGCGCCATCTATCGTCAATAATTTGTACTTAATGATTTAAGAAATATGTTTTTTCTTTTATTTATTTAATGCATTAATTCTTACAGAAATCTTTTTTATTCCGAGGAAGAACATGCAATAAAATGAAGCTAATTTAATTTATTCTGTAGTGACTTTATTGTCCAGAATTTTGTGGTAAACAAATTTAATATTAATTTTACAGTAGTAGGAAAAAGTTACTATACTAATGATTTGATTTTTGAAAAACGGATTGATACTGAAACGTATTATTCATTTAATTGTTAATAAAAGAAAAAAGTTCGCATGAGATATACTGTTTTGCTTTTAGAAAACGTTCAGACTATTTAATGATTTTAATCATGGGTTTAAGATAAAAAATCAACTTCTCTCGCTTTTAATCATAAATATTGTTATTGTCATATTAAATATTTCATTAAAATTTGTGATATTTTAAATTATGTAATTTAATACCGATTTTTTGTTTTTGTTTCTAATTTAAATGTTGTACATTATATTTCAATGCATATAATATTTTTGAATAAGAATTGCGAATATTTAAACAATACCTTTTTTATCTTCCACTTAAGTAAGGTGTCGTTTCGGTCGTAAAAACCGAGTGACTATATATATAGGGTCGTGAACTCATGTCCAGTGTTTTAGAGTCATGGGTTCGAATCCTGATGCCAAAGAAGACCATGTAGTGCAGGCATGTCAAACTCATACGATTTTACGGACCACATGGTCTATTTCATTATAAGTTGGGGGCCGCATGTTTTCAATCCTCAAAAAATCAATAAAATACGATATTTATAATGTATTATGCATTTATTAGACTCAATATATATATTGTATATTATACATGCGTGGTTGTTTTGTATTTCATGTTATTTTTTTAAACTTAAACTGTAAATATTTTACATTCTTCATTAAAAAAAATTATAGTAAGAAATTCAATTTGACTATTTTTTAGAAGATATTTGACATCGCGCGCGTTTTCTTCGCATGGCAAGTCATCAAGATTTGATTGAAAGTATTAAGCTGATGCAACTTTTAAAATTGACGATAAATGTTGATAAGTTAATCTTGACCTTTCTGAATTTTAGCTATTTTGCATTAAATAAAATTATCTCCCGCATAAATAAGTGCTTCCAAACATAATCATTATTCGCATAACAAACGATAAATTTTGGGAAATCGATCAACTTTTTTAGAAATATGTATAAAAATCTAGAATTCCAACTTCTCCATTGGTCTTTGCTTCAACATAGAATCACATTGGATTTCAATTGATCTTATATGAAAGCTTTCATCGGCAATTTCAATATCGATAGATAGATGTTAGAAAAAAGTGTGAAATTGTAGCTGAGAGCTTTTAAAATCAGAAAATCTTCTTATCTATTATTCCGTTTCTAACAATTTAAGTTAGCGTATTCAGTAAGTCGATTTAATCGATAGATATGGACAGCTTTCAAAGTGAAACAAGTTTTCTTTTTCTATATACATATTTTCGCCAAAGTAATACGTTTTAATAGTATCAGATAGAGTTGTAACAACAGGATTTTTGCCTTAAAGTTTAAAATGAAGTTGATTAAGATGACTTGTAATATCAACTGCAGTATCTATGACTCCATCTTTTAATTCAGCACATTTATAATTTTTGTTTCCCAGAAGTGTGTAATTTCATCCAGCAATTTGAAGAATCGTTTTAACAGAGTTTATGATTTGAAAGCCGTTGAACTTCCGTATGAGATATGGTGGTTTGTTGTACTCACTTTCTTTTTCTTCCAGAAATGAAGCAAATTGACGATGATTAAGTCTATGTTCTCGAATATAATTTACAATTTCGGTGACTATTTTTGAAGCATGTGTGTCCAATAATTAAAACTTTGGAGCACTGCTGGTGAATAACACAATGAAATTGTTCAGAATTATTATTGCCATACTGTTTGTATGTTTCTTTTATAATCTTGCAACAATTCCTTTTGTAATACTGGTCAAGATAGGCACATCATCATACAAGAGAAACCAACTTTTCCAGTGTGGTAACTTATATTTCTTCAAAACATCTATAATAAAATTTAAAATACCTTCCCCAATAGTTGTATTATGAATGCAAATGACTTCCAAAAGTTCTTCACTTTTTATCTTTTTTTTTATTATTATTAACCTCGCATCCGTGAATAAAAAGGACTAGCTGAGCGAAATTTAGAATATCTGTACTTTAATCAATATTGCAATGAAGTAGGCTTCAAATGTTGATATTGTTGTGTGTGTGTGTGTGAATTATGCTTATTTCGCAAATTCTCGGTTATTTCATCAACTCTGCTAGCTACAATATTTCCACTTACTTACACTTTTAATTTTATTTTTAAACTTACACTTTTAATTTGATTTATTTGTGCTTTACATAATATTTACCGTGATTTTAAATAAACATTTACTTATTAATTCCCTTTCAGTAGATGATTTCGATCTGCTTGCGTGATTAAATGTGATAATATATTTTTGCAGCATCTGTATAGTCTGCAACGAATTTAATCAGTGTACTTTATTGTTTTTGAAGAATTGATTTGTTTTTAAGTGTTACACTTTTTTGTAAGTGTTGATTGCTTTTTGTTAATAAATATATGCAATAGAAGAACTTTAAAAGATACTTCAGGTATAATGTTATATATTCCATGACTATAGTGTGGTAGATCTTTAAAATATATATCTAACGACAGTATTTTTTATCTAATAGAAGTTTATCCAACCTTAAATTTATCTGCGAATAATGTCAGACGATATTTAGAATCGCTTTATAAAGGATTTTTCCCCATGGCCTAGAGAAGAATTTTTTAAAAAAACTTGATGATTTGGACAGTTTGTAATTTTTAGAATAAATCTGTTTTGCATGACACTTGGAAACGATTCAAAATGTGCGATATTTTTAACCGAGAAGAATGCGGCCTGTTTTATTACAACTCATCTGATAAAACTCTGTGTCAAAAAGAAAGAAAAAAATGTGTGGGCAGCAAAAAAACAGAAAAAAGAACTAAAAATGTTGTGTTTACTTGTATAAGGTGGGTATGATTCCTGCTATCTGCGGTTATGTGAAAAATTCTATGAGTGCGAGGTATTAGAAAATGGCAGATGACCTCTGATATTTGCAAAAAAAGGTGATCGAAGCTTTCACTATTCTTATTTTCAATCTTATCGAAAGTTCCATTTTGGAGAATTTTTGCTTTTTCAATATGGGTTCCGAAAATTAAATCTGATGAACTTTTTTTTATCTATAATCAATAAACAATTTTACAATCTCTATATCATAATGCAATCATGAATCATAATTTCTTTTACAAAAAGAAGAAAATAATCCAACAATGAAAAAGAATTTTAATTTATTATTCCATTTCTTCAAGAACTATATATAACAATATACGGTGCTTTTTACCATTTCGCCGGTGCAAATCTCGCCGAGTTGGCGTTATTGGCGACAACACTCAATATACAGATAAATATCAATAAATATTAGTTCTCATTAGTTTTACATCCATTTTCGATGTATTATGAAAAGACGTTACCAATAAGAAAAAACCACGACTTGTTTTGAAATATGGTGGCTAAATGTTGCCAGCAGGAAAGTTCCATTAGGCATCGGTTATATCATTTTTGGCGACTTCATCGCTTGCGCCGTCGTTAATCAATATATTTAAAGTGCTATTCTAAAATGGTCTTTATTCTTTATTTAGTTTCTGAGAAACATTAGAAACAGTATTTTTGGAATTCTGGCGTAATAAATGTATTAAAAACAAATTGCATAAAAAAAAATTTATCACCATGGCAGCTTGCACGCAAAAACAACATATCTGAACATTCAGATATATTAACTAAATTTTTACCAAACAATATTTTAGAACTATGGTGTTATTTATTGGTAAAGTTCATATTAAAAAAAAACTGGATTCACACAAGGAAAAGAAGTTCATTCACAATCTTCTTCCATGTTATATTTGTATTGATAATACCGTGTAATAATTTAAATTGACTAGGCTTAAGTCACGCAGTAATAAAGCGACCCTTTTTTTTACATACATTTTTTTTTTCAATGTATTTCGGTAGCATGGACTCGAACAATAGGCATGTGGAGGATTGATACAAAATTGAATGTAAGATTCCAAGCCTCAAACCGGCATTTATTTCAATCCTTGAAATGGTTTTGTAAAGAATAATATTAAAAATTTTCGCTACGTAGGAAATTTTTTATAAGTGTAAATATCTTAACAGTTATTCTAGCCTGAGTAATGGTCATAGTGTTGTAGGTACATGATTGCCGCAGTTTACTTATTTTGAAGTATCAGAATTTCCTGAACAGCATTAATGTTTTCTGAAATATTTTAAATAAATTATCCTGAAATCAAATCTGTCTGCCTGCTAATAAGAATAATACCAACCAAAGTGTTGTTTCTATGGGCTTTTCCTTTTGAACGATACCATTATTGGTCTGTAAAACATTACGTCATCATATGTATCTACGATCAACGCCAAATCACAGATTGGTCTTTTTTTCCCCCCTACAAGGAATTGTATTTGCTGGCTCACTTTAGTTTGAGACCTTCAGAATTTTCCTTTGTCTTGAGTACGCACAGGTTGAAAAACATCAACTTTTTACTCCGGTCGTTGTTGTTGCACCCAATAATAACCATTGTAAGTTTCAATGGCATCTTTTAAAAAAAATTAAATTTTGAATTCTTTACGTAATAGAATCTTGAGGAGTATTTAAGTTATTAATT
The DNA here is from genome assembly GCA_019973955.1 of Trichonephila inaurata madagascariensis. Taxonomy (NCBI): domain Eukaryota; kingdom Metazoa; phylum Arthropoda; class Arachnida; order Araneae; family Nephilidae; genus Trichonephila; species Trichonephila inaurata. Next base: position 120,690 of record BMAV01026108.1, on the reverse strand, counting down.
GTTTGATGTTTTGTGTTATTGGAGTAAGTACGTGTGAATATGAAGTATGATAATAGTGTGCTATTTTTTAGAAGATGGGTGTAGGAAATGTCTTTACTTCTGATGTAAAAAAGGATTATTTTTGTAAAAAGGTCTTGCACGTTGAAGAAATTTATTAATTTTATAAGATAAAATATTCACAGGAACATGCGAGCGAATTCTTCTATTTTCTAATCATACAAATTTTTCATTTATAAATTAGAAATATGTATAATACTGATTTGTAATCAACTAAATAAATATCATAATTTCTTGGATGAATTTACTTTTTGAAACAAAAGTTAAGAACAATTTTTCTAATCGTTTGTCATAAATTTGTAAATCTTCGAGAGAGTTAAGTTGAGATGAATTTTTACTTATGTTGACGAGTTGATCATGTAATGAACTACAAAATCTCTGTTACAAGGCCTCTAATCATGGTGATCGTCCATTGAATATATTTATTTTTCTATCCACGAACACACAAATAATTCTCACATAATTACATGTATCGTATCATCAATATTACATTAAGAAAAATGGCATCGAATACAGAACTTAATTATTCGGTCTCTACCTAGTGGACAAAAGAAAAATAAAAACTCTCTGTAGTGGATTAAATTGCAACAAATCTTATGTATTGAATAATAATATTTCTTTCACAAAAAGTATATCAGTAACAAACTCACGTTAATAGTAACATAAAGTTTACATAAATAAAATAATTTTGAATTCGAAGACTTATTAGTAATAATTTGTTTTAAAACAAAATTACGCTTATTAATTTGACGCGTAAAAAGAATGGAATATTATTTTATACATGAGTTGTTCCGTTTGGAAATCAAAATCAGAAGAATTGTGATAATTGTCGGTTTAATTTATTGCTTTAACATCATAAAAATAACACCCAAAAAGTATAAATGGCGTAAAAACTCGTAATAATTATTAATTCTCTAGTTATTTAGTAGACATTAAAAATCATGAATATAACTAGTCAAATTCATTTTTTGTCTTCACAAAAATTAGAACATAAAAATTCCACTGTTGCCATTAGCAATTTTATAAGTTTTTTTTTAAATACATCAAAAACAAAGATAATAATTGGGTAGAGAATCAACATTTGACAC